>JAAKFY010000010.1:382801-422801 GCA_011823955.1 Dissostichus mawsoni
TCCTCTGATATTCAACTGTTTACAATTAAGATTCTAGGGTTTATTCTTATCCACCCAAAAACATCATGCAGTACTTAATGAACATCACGTGACCAACATCTTGCTCTTAACACTGTGAGCCGTTAAGAGCAAGATGTTGTTCACATGATGCAGTACTTAATGAACATCACGTGACCAACATCTTGCTCTTAACACTGTGAGCCGTTAAGAGCAAGATGTTGTTCACATGATGCAGTACTTAATGAACATCACGTGACCAACATCTTGCTCTTAACACTGTGAGCCGTTAAGAGCAAGATGTTGTTCACATGATGCAGTACTTAATGAACATCACGTGACCAACATCTTGTTCTTAGCACTGTGAGCCATGTTCATGCTCAACTCTCTGACTGCTTCTTCACATTTTACCTGGCAATACACTTGATTCTTATTCTGCTGTATCATCATATGCACAGTAGCTACAGTGTAGTTATGGCAATGAAAATCTTAGGTCCCAAACTCTTTAAAGGTGGGGTCGGTAATTCCCTTCAGAAACACTTGTTATATTCCATGGAATGCTCTGAACATCCCGATAGCAATGAATACATTAAATGCTTTGACAATAAATACATAAAAACATCATCAGTGGAAGCCGTGGCGCTGTAAAAAGCACGACCAATCATCTGAGCCGGCCCGGCTAAAGTAACTGGATGGCCTACCTGCCTGTCAGCCTTCCATCTGTGCACAAACTTATCTCGTGCCCTCATTGGTCATGTGCGCGTTCGTGTGTGTTGGAGGAGGGGCTCTGTGAGGAAGTCTGAAGGAAGGGGCAGATTTTTTCCGGCTGTGTACTTTCAAATTCTAGAGCACTCCAGCTGCTTTCTCCATTCTTACCTACCCCACCTTTAATAACATGTTTAAAGAAACACTGAGAAATCTATGGGAAAGACATTCTCTGAGAAGTTTGGTGTTTGGAGCAAAACACATCATAGACATGTTTTTTATATATTTGTATATATCTGAGACCCATAATATGCCTTAAAATAGCATGATAGGAGACCTTTAAGGTTATGTGATGAATATACGAAGAACGTGAGATTTACATTTACAATAACAAATCTTGGAAATTCTCAAAAAAAAGGTTAATTTACAAGAAAAAGTTATGTTTGTTGTGTTTCACCAGATGTTAATAAAGTTTGTTTTGTTCCTGCTGCAGCGTGTTAATAAAGTTTATTTGTTGTGAATGACTGTGTTCTTCCCCTGAAGACTGAAGCAGCGTTTCAGCGAGGACGAGCGGGAATAGTACGTTGCTGCTCCGCCATGTTTGGTTTGTCCTAACGACTTCCTCTGGTTCATTAACAGGAGCTGCTCTCTGATTGGTGCACTAACTCCTCCTCTTCCTCCTTCCTCCTTCTTCTTCGTTGGTACAGGGGTTACTGGTGCCACCTCTCTGGTCGTATGAAGGTGATCAGTGCCACATGTAGAGATGAGGGTCTGATATCTAAGTTATGCATCAAGTGATCAGGAGAGAGTGCTGCCCCCTACAGGCAGGGAGGGAGCAGAAGTACACACACTGCGTACTGAAGTACACACTTTGCTACCTGGAGTGTGTACTCAGTGTAAAGTACTTTAAGTAGGTAAAAGTACTTTCTGCAGAACGCTAACTTTATTTATCTGACACCTTTTGCGGTAGTCGACAAATTATATTTTTGTTTTCAATTAATTTAGTTTGAACTAATAGATTTAAAAAAAATGGGAAATAATAAATATTAAAGTGGAGGTTAAACATCAACACTCACATGTGGCACTAATCACGTCTCATACACCATCAACGTGTGTGTGTGTGTGTGTGTGTGTGTGTGTGTGTGTGTGTGTGTGTGTGTGTGTGTGTGTGTGTGTGTGTGTGGTGTGTGTGTGTGTGTGTGTGTGTGTGTGGGTGTGTGTGTGTGTGTGTGTGTGTGGATCACTGTCTGTTGGCAAATGTTACGCTAACAGATGTGGTGCTAACGTGTGATGCTAACAGTGTGGTGCTAACATTTGATGCTTACTGATGTGGTGCTAACGTGTGATGCTAACAGCTGTGATGCTAACATGCGATGCTAACCCTGCTCCCACACTTTGCTTCATTTGATACGTAACGTCAGCCGGCGGCGAGACAGAGATAACTATGAGCCGGTGAAAAGGTAACGGGTTGAGCGTGTTTATCTCCGTGCCGTGACCCCGTGCTAGCTAGATAGTTAGCTGGTTAGCTAACTCCACACATCCAGAGGTGGGAGAAGTACCAGAAATACTGCATTTAATAAAATACTGCATTTAAAAATACTACATTTAAAGATACTACATTTAAAGATACTACATTTAAAGATACTACCTTTTAAAAATACTACATTTAAAGATACTACCTTTAAAAATACTGCATTTAAAGTCCTACCGTCAATGTTTACATTAAAGTAATAGAGAAGTATTCTCAGGTCAATTTCAAGTATGAAAAATAGTTTATTTATTGTATTTGAGATTAGCAAAAATACAGAATTATTCTTAGTGAATTGAATTGTAATGAAGTAAAAGTACTTTTTCTACTGAATGTGCTTCAGTAGTAAGAGAGGAGGACTTGTATTTAGAGTAATGAGCTAGCTTCAAGGCAGCGCAGAATGAGCTAGCTTCAAGGCAGCGCAGAATGAGCTAGCTTCAAAGCAGCGCAGAATGAGCTAGCTACAAGGCAGCGCAGAATGAGCTAGCTTCAAGGCAGCGCAGAATGAGCTAGCTTCAAGGCAGCGCAGAATGAGCTAGCTTCAAGGCAGCGCAGAATGAGCTAGCTACAAGGCAGCGCAGAATGAGCTAGCTTCAAGGCAGCGCAGAATGAGCTAGCTTCAAGGCAGCGCAGAATGAGCTAGCTTCAAGGCAGCGCAGAATGAGCTAGCTTCAAGGCAGCGCAGAATGAGCTAGCTACAAGGCAGCGCAGAATGAGCTAGCTACAAGGCAGCGCAGAATGAGCTAGCTTCAAGGCAGCGCAGAATGAGCTAGCTTCAAGGCAGCGCAGAATGAGCTAGCTTCAAAGCAGCGCAGAATGAGCTAGCTTCAAAGCAGCGCAGAATGAGCTAGCTTCAAAGCAGCGCAGAATGAGCTAGCTACAAGGCAGCGCAGAATGAGCTAGCTTCAAGGCAGCGCAGAATGAGCTAGCTTCAAAGCAGCGCAGAATGAGCTAGCTTCAAAGCAGCGCAGAATGAGCTAGCTTCAAAGCAGCGCAGAATGAGCTAGCTTCAAAGCAGCGCAGAATGAGCTAGCTTCAAAGCAGCACAGAATATCTGCAATTTAGAACAAAATGAAACACTATCTTTTTAATGTGTTGCACCCACCCTGACGACCATCCTATCCTCACCGTGTTGTTTTATTGCAGCTGTGTCAATAAAGGTGTGTGTTTCTACTTCCTGTTAGCTCCCTCTGTGTTCAGCAGGGCGGCTACATGCTAACAGCTAACGGCTCACTTCCTGTTTCACAGCGTTGCCTCGGCGATGCACTCGGAGACTCCGGACCGATACGAGCGACTCACCTCCGTCTCCAGCTCCGTGGACTTTGACCAGAGGGACAACGTGAGACTCCTTTACTCCTCCTTTACTCCTCCGTTACTCCTCCTTTACTCCTCCATTACTCCTCCTTTACACTCCTTTACTCCTCCTATACTCCTCCTTTACTCCTCCTTTACTCCTCCTATACTCCTCCTTTACTCCCTTTACTCCTCCTTACTCCTCCATTACTCCACCTTTACTCCTCCATTACTCCTCCTTTACTCCTCCTATACTCCTCCTTTACTCCTCCTTTACTCCTCCATTACTCTCCTATACTCCACCTTTACTCCTCCATTACTCCTCCTTTACTCATCTTTTACTCCTCCATTACTCCTCCTTTACTCCTCCTTTACTCCATTACTCCTCCTTTACTCTCCATTACTCCTCCTTTACTCCTCTTTTACTCCTCCATTACTCCTCTTTACTCCTCCTTTACTCCTCGATTACTCCTCTTTTACTCCTCCTTTACTCCTCCTTTACTCCTCGATTACTCCTCTTTTACTCCTCCTTTACTCCTCTTTTATCCTCCTTACTCCTCCATTACTCCTCCTTTACTCCTCTTTACTCCTCCTTTACTCCTCCTTTAATCCTCTTTTACTCCTCCTTTACTCTCCTCTTTTACTCCATTACTCCTCCTTTACTCCTTCCTCATTACTCCTCCTTTAATCCTCTTTTACTCCTCCTTTACTCCTCCATTACTCCTCTTTTACTCCTCCTTTACTCCTCATTACTCCTCCTTTACTCCTCCATTACTCCTCTTTACTCCTCCTTTACTCCTCCATTACTCCTCCTTTACTCCTCCATTACTCCTCTTTTACACCTCCTTTACTCCTCCATTACTCCTCCTTTACTCCACCTTTACTCCTCCATTACTCCTCCTTTACTCCTCCATTACTCCTCCTATACTCCACCTTTACTCCTCCATTACTCCTCCTTTACTCATCTTTTACTCCTCCATTACTCTCCTTTACTCCTCCTTTACTCCATTACTCCTCCTTTACTCCTCCATTACACCTCCTTTACTCCTCTTTACCCTCCCATTACTCCTCTTTTACTCCTCCTTTACTCCTCGATTACTCCTCTTTTACTCCTCGATTACTCCTCTTTTACTCCTCCTTTACTCCTCCATTACTCCTCCTTTACTCCTCTTTTACTCCTCCATTACTCCTCCTTTACTCCTCCTTTACTCCTCTTTTACTCCTCCATTACTCCTCCTTTACTCCTCCTTTAATCCTCTTTTACTCCTCCTTTACTCCTCCTCTTTTACTCCATTACTCCTCCATTACTCCTCTTTTACTCCTCCTTTACTCCTCCATTACTCCTCCTTTACTCCTCTTTTACTCCTCCATTACTCCTCCTTTACTCCTCCTTTACTCCTCTTTACTCCTCCATTACTCCTCCTTTACTCCTCCTTTAATCCTCTTTACTCCTCCTTTACTCCTCTTTTACTCCATTACTCCTCCTTTACTCCTTCCTCCATTACTCCTCTTTATCCTCTTTTACTCCTCCTTTACTCCTCCATTACTCCTCCATTACTCCTCTTTTACTCCTCCATTACTCCTCCTTTACTCCTCCATTACTCCTCTTTTACACCTCCTTTACTCCTCCATTACTCCTCCTTTACTCCTCCTTTACTCCTTCATTACTCCTCCTTTACTCCTCCATTACTCCTCTTTTACTCCTCCTTTACTCCTCCATTACTCCTCTTTTACTCCTCCTTTACTCCACCTTTACTCCTCTTTTACTCCTCCTTACTCCTCCATTACTCCTCCTTTACTCCACCTTTACTCCTCTTTTACTCCTCCTTTACTCCTCCATTACTCCTCTTTTACTCCTCCTTTACTCCTTCATTACTCCTCCTTTACTCCTCCTACTCCTCCTTTACTCCTCTTTTACTCCTCCATTACTCCTCTTTTACTCCTCCTTTACTCCTCTTTACTCCATTACTCCTCCTTTACTCCTCTTTTACTCCTCCTTTACACCTCCATTACTCCTCCATTACTCCTCTTTTACTCCTCCCTTACTCCTCTTTTACTCCATTACTCCTCCTTTACTCCTCCATTACTCCTCCTTTACTCCTCTTTTACTCCATTACTCCTCCTTTACTCCTCCATTACTCCTCCTTTACTCCTCTTTTACTCCTCCATTACTCCTCTTTTACCTCTTTTACTCCTCCTTTACTCCTCTTTTACTCCTCCATTACTCCTCTTTTACTCCTCCATTACTCCTCCTTTACTCCTCTTTTACTCCTCCATTACTCCTCTTACTCCTCCATTACTCCTCCATTACTCCTCCATTACTCCTCTTTTACTCCTCCATTACTCCTCCATTACTCCTCCTTACTCCTCTTTACTCCTCCATTACTCCTCTTTTACTCCTCTTTACTCCTCTTTTACTCCTCCTTTACTCCATTACTCCTCTTTTACTCCTCCATTACTCCTCTTTTACTCCTCCATTACTCCTCCTTTACTCCTCTTTTACTCCTCTTTTACTCCTCCTTTACTCCTCTTTACTCCTCCTTTACTCCATTACTCCTCTTTTACTCCTCCTTTACTCCTCTTTTTACACCTCCTTTACTCCTCTTACTCCTCCATTACTCCTCCTTTACTCCTCCATTACTCCTCCTTTCCTCCTCCTCTCCTCCTCTCCCCCTCTCCTCCTCTTCATCTCCTCCTCTCTCCTCCTCATTTCCTCCTCCTCATCTCCTCCTCCTCCTCATCTCCTCCTCTCCTCCTCCTCCTCCTCCCCTCCTATCTCTCCTCCCCCCCCTCCTCCTCTCCTCTCCTCCTCCTCTCCTCCTCTCCTCTTCCTCCTCTTCCTCCTCTTCCTCTCCTCCTCCTCCTCTCCCCTTCCTCTCCTCCTCCTCTCCTCCTCCTCCTCTCCTCCTCCTCTCCTCTCTCCTCCTCCTCCTCCTCTCCTCCTCTCCTCCTCTCCTCTCCCCCTCCTCCTCTCCTCCTCCTCCCTCCTCTCCTCTCCTCTTCCTCCTCCTCCTCCTCTCCTCCTCCTCTCCTCCTCTCTCCTCCTCCTCCTCTCCTCTCCTCCTGACTCTCCTCTCTGTGTCTGCAGGGTTTCTGCTCCTGGCTGACGGCCATCTTCAGAATAAAGTGAGTATCATCTAATATCAATTTAAGTCAACAATAACAACAACAATTCCCCCCTCCTCCTGTAGGATGAGGAGATCAGGGAGAAGTGTTAGCTAGATGATGATGGTGATGATGATGATGATGACGATGGTGATGGTGGTGATGATGATGGTGGTGGTGATGATGGTGGTGATGATGATGATGATGGCGGTGATGATGGTGGTGATGATGGCGGTGGTGATGATGATGATGGCGGTGGTGGTGGTGATGATGATGATGGTGGTGGTGATGATGATGATGGTGATGGTGGTGGTGGTGATGATGATGGTGGTGATGATGGTGGTGATGATGATGGTGGTGATGATGATGGTGGTGGTGATCTCCTGTTATCTCCATCAGAACAACCTTCTGGATCCGCACCAGTCTGGTTTCAAGGCAGGTCACTCCACAGAAACTGCCCTCCTCGCTGTCTCTGAGGAACTGCACACGGCTAAAGCAGCCTCCCTCTCCTCTGTCATCATCCTTTTGGACCTGTCTGCTGCATTCGACACGGTGAACCATCAGATCCTCCTTCACACTCTCCAAGAACTTGGAGTTTCAGGCTCTGCACTTTCCCTCCTCACCTCATACCTCAAAGACCGCACCTACAGGGTAACTTGGAGAGGGTCCGAGTCCGACCCTTGTCAATTAACTACAGGGGTCCCTCAGGGCTCTGTTCTTGGTCCCCTCCTCTTCTCCTTGTACACAAACTCGCTCGGATCTGTCATTAGCCCGCATGGTTTTTCATACCACTGCTACGCTGACGACACCCAATTAATTCTGTCCTTTCCCCGCTCAGAGACCCAGGTCGTCGCACGCATCTCTGCTTGTCTAGCTGACATCTCTCAGTGGATGTCTGCTCACCACCTCAAGCTCAACCTTGACACTGAACTGCTTTTCCTTCCGGGAAAAGATTGTCCCACTCTTGACCTAACAATCAACATCGGCCCTCTGTTGTTTCCCCGACTCAGACTGCAAGGAATCTGGGTGTGACCCTAGATAACAACCTGTCCTTCACTGCAAACATCGCTGCTACAACCCGCTGCTGCAGATACACTCTGTACAACATCAGGAGGATACGTCCCCTCCTGACCCAGAAAGCGACGCAGGTTCTGGCCCAGGCTCTCGTCATCTCACGCCTAGACTACTGCAACTCCCTCCTGGCTGGTCTACCTGCATGTGCCATCCGACCTCTGCAGCTCATCCAGAATGCAGCGGCTCGTCTGGTCTTCAACCTTCCTAAATTCCCACACCACGCCGCTCCTCCGCTCCTTCACTGGCTTCCAGTAACTGCTAGAATCCACTTCAAGACACTGGTACTTGCGTACCATGCTGTGAATGGATCTGGCCCTTCCTACATCCAGGACATGGTTAAACTGTACACCCCAGCACGTGCACTCGCTCTGCACCAGCACTGCGAGGGGACCCAAGTTCCCATCAGCAAAAACACGTGGGTTTGCTATCCTGGCTCCAAAATGGTGGAATGAGCTCCCCATTGACATCAGGACAGCAGAAAGCTTACACATCTTCCGGCGCAGACTGAAAACTCATCTCTTTCGACTCCACTTCGAGCGATAGAATTACTAACAAAGCACTTATATACTAACAAGGACTGGCTTATCTAAAGCCAGTTGAGTAGCACTTGAAATGTTTTGGCTCTATGAAACCTGATGTCTTATATGATTCTGTTTTCTTCAAGTTTGTATCTTCTTGGTCGAATGCACTTATTGTAAGTCGCTTTGGATAAAAGAGTCAGCTAATGTAATGTACTGATGATGATAATGATGCCCCCCCCTCCTCCTGTAGGGATGAGGAGATCAGAGAGAAGTGTGGAGAGGATGCAGTTCACTACCTCTCGTTCCAGAGGCACATCATTGGGCTGCTGGTGGTGGTGGGGGTCCTCTCAGTGGGCATCGTGCTGCCTGTCAACTTCTCTGGGACCTGCTGGGTGAGAGACTATACTCACTATATACATATAATATATATATACAGAGAGAGAGAGAGAGATCGATCACCGGTTACGATTGTTGTTGTTAGCATCTGGTGCTAGATCAGAGCTAACGGCTATAAGGAGCTGTTTCTACAACAAGGTGGAGGAGAGCTCTCTCCTGTCAGACTGAGAGGCTGATAACATCAGCTCAGTGAGGTAAGGGACTCTCTGAGGGTTTAGATAACACTTTAAATTTAGTCTAAGTTATCTCAGAGTCTCAAATTGTTTGGTCACCTATGTAAACTAAAATAAACTAAATACTGTGACATTTCATTACACATGTGCAATCGAAATTACATACAAAATCCTCATAAGTGTGTGGAGAGGTTTTGGATGAATGCAGTGTGAGCAGTAAATAAATCCTGCAGTCGTTAAAAAACTGTGTGTGTGTGTGTGTGTGTGTGTGTGTGTGTGTTGTGTGTGTGTGTGTGTGGTGGGTTTTAGTCCGAATTATCAGTAAAGACGCTCTGTGGAGCGGGTGTACCCCCGCCCCCCTCTAAAGAAGGTAACAGCTACAGGCTACTGTTAGCATCCAGGTGTTGGGATACTAGTGTTAGCATCGTGGTGTTAGGATACTAGTGTTAGCGTCCTGGTGTTAGCATTGTGGTGTTAGGATACTGATGTTAGCATTGTGGTGTTAGGATACTAGTGTTAGCATCGTGGTGTTAGGATACTAGTGTTAGCGTCCTGGTGTTAGCATTGTGGTGTTAGGATACTGGTGTTAGCATTGTGGTGTTAGGATACTGGTGTTAGCATCGTGGTGTTAGGATACTAGTGTTAGCGTCCTGGTGTTAGCATTGTGGTGTTAGGATACTGGTGTTAGCATTGTGGTGTTAGGATACTGGTGTTAGCATTGTGGTGTTAGGATACTGGTGTTAGCATCGTGGTGTTAGGATACTAGTGTTAGCGTCCTGGTGTTAGCATTGTGGTGTTAGGATACTAGTGCTAGCGTCCTGGTGTTAGCATCGTGGTGTTAGGATACTGGTGTTAGCATTGTGGTGTTAGGATACTGGTGTTAGCATCGTGGTGTTAGGATACTGGTGTTAGCATTGTGGTGTTAGGATACTAGTGCTAGCGTCCTGGTGTTAGCATCGTGGTGTTAGGATACTGGTGTTAGCATCGTGGTGTTAGGATACTATTGTTAGAATCCAGGTGTTAGCATGTGTGGTGTTAGCTTTGTGTTGTTCTGGTGTTAGCATCGTGGTGTTAGGATACTAGTGTTAGCATCGTGGTGTTAGGATACTAGTGTTAGCGTCCTGGTGTTAGCATTGTGGTGTTAGGATACTGGTGTTAGCATCGTGGTGTTAGGATACTGGTGTTAGCATTGTGGTGTTAAGATACTGGTGTTAGCATTGTGGTGTTAGGATACTGGTGTTAGCATTGTGGTGTTAGGATACTGGTGTTAGCATTGTGGTGTTAGGATACTAGTGTTAGCATTGTGGTGTTAGGATACTGGTGTTAGCATTGTGGTGTTAGGATACTGGTGTTAGCATTGTGGTGTTAGCATTGTGGTGTTAGGATACTGGTGTTAGCATTGTGGTGTTAGCATTGTGGTGTTAGGATACTAGTGTTAGCATTGTGGTGTTAGGATACTGGTGTTAGCATTGTGGTGTTAGGATACTAGTGTTAGCATTGTGGTGTTAGGATACTAGTGTTAGCATTGTGGTGTTAGGATACTAGTGTTAGCATTGTGGTGTTAGGATACTGGTGTTAGCATTGTGGTGTTAGGATACTGGTGTTAGCATTGTGGTGTTAGCATTGTGGTGTTAGGATACTAGTGTTAGCATGGTGTTAGGATACTAGTGTTAGCATTGTGGTGTTAGCATTGTGGTGTTAGCATTGTGGTGTTAGCATTGTGGTGTTAGCATTGTGGTGTTAGGATACTAGTGTTAGCATTGTGGTGTTAGGATACTAGTGTTAGCATTGTGGTGTTAGCATTGTGGTGTTAGCATTGTGGTGTTAGCATTGTGGTGTTAGCATTGTGGTGTTAGCATTGTGGTGTTAGGATACTGGATTTCAAAAACATGAAATCACATTTACAGTAAAGATTAAATACTGTGACATTTTCTACGTTGTTCTGTTAAAGATATTATTTCTGTGTGTGTGTGTGTGTGTGTGTGTGTGTGTGTGGTGTGTGTGTGTGTTGTGTGTGTGGTGTGTTGTGTGTGTGTGTGTGTGTGTGTGTGTGTTGTGGGTGTGTGTGTGTGTGTGTGTGTGGTGTTGTTGTGTGTGTGTGTGTGTGTGTGTGGTGTGTGTGTGTTAGTCCGAATTATCATTAAGAGGCTCCGTTGAGCCCGGCGGGCCCCCGCCCCCCCTCGAAAGAAGGTAACAGCTCTGGCTACTGTTAGCATCGTGGTGTTAGCATCGTGGTGTTAGCGTTAGCACTAAGCTCCTCCCCCTGCAGAGTCACCCTCCGGACCTGGAGCAGCTTCCTGTCTGCAGCATCATGGCTCCAATGAGAGAGCATTTCAAAACAAATGAATCTGCAGAATAAAAGTTATAGTGCCATAAATCATCAAAACATAAAGCGCAAGTTCAGATTCTTTGATTTTATTTTACAAACATTTTAAAAAGTGCCCGTCTCATTATAAATAATTTCTTGATGTTTCTAAATGATCTGGTTTTGCACACGGCACACACTTTATTTTAATGAGAATTTGATGAAATAAAATGTATGCTTGTTCCTTCACTGACGGAGGCGTTTAAGGACCGTTGGAAACATGAACATCGGTTTCAAAAATACTATTTACATTTTCTGGATATGGTTTTTGGTATAATCTTTTCAATTACATAAAATAGTTCAACAATACATATAAATAAACCTAATAAATGTCAGACGCTGCAGAACGAATGATATGATCTGAAGGAAAGCATTATATGTTAAAACAAGAAGCTGTCAGATAAAGTATTTCCTCTGGGATTAGTAGACGTATCAAGTAGCAGGAAGTAGAAATACTCCAGTAAAGTACCTCCTGTGTGTACTGCAATATCTGTGTTGTGTGTATTTGTTAATGTTACCCTGAAGTATCTCCTTTTAAGTTTTTAAAAACGTCTTAAACAATAACATTTGTATTTGTTCCAGAAAACAACGCGTACAGCTTCGGACGCACGACCATCGCCAACCTGAAGTCTGGGTGAGTGCCGGGAGCTTCTACTGTATCTCATATATATATACTGTATCTCTATATATACTGTATATCATATATATATACTGTATATCATATATATACTGTATATCATATATATATACTGTATATCATATATATATATATACTGTATATCATATATATACTGTATATCATATATATACTGTATCTAATATATATATACTGATATCATATATATACTGTATATAATATATATACTGTATCTCATATATATATACTGTATATCATATATACTGTACAGTGTTTCCCCTATATACATATAGTGGCGGCGCAGCGCCGCTAGTGAAATATGCGCGCCGCTGCTAGGGGGCGCCAGCCGGGTACCCAAAAAAATAATTAAAAAATATTTTTCTTTTTACTTTTCTTTTTTTATTAAAATAATAATAATTGGCGACCCTTTTTCTTTTGATTGTTTGTTATGTGGATTTGTAGTATTTGTGTTACTGTATGTTCAATAAAGGTGTATTTTTACTACATCTTGAGACATTGCCACTGTATGTACTAGGCAGGGCCGATTTTTGGCATAGGCGGTCGCCTAGGGCGCCAGATCTGGTGGGCGTTGCGATGGTAGCTCTGGGAGGGGAAAACACTTTTTTGACCGTTGGCGCTCATCCTAATTTTCGGCCTTGATGTAACAACATTCATAATTAAAGGGGACCTATCATGCAAAATGCACTTTGTGATGTCTTTTATACATACATATGTGTCCCCGGTGTTCCAGGGAACTCACAAAGTGTCAAAAAACACAACCCTCTCTCTTTTCCTCCATACCCAAATCTCTAAAAACGGGGCTGCAACGGATTTGATATGGGTGGATTTTTTATTTGCACCTTTTTGACGTAATGTAGGTGCACTCCGACTGATTGGTCAACTCTCCACCAATCAGGGGAATGAGAAGTTGGGCCATGTTGACTCTCCACTCGTAATCACAGCAAGCATGATAACATGACGCTCGTGCCGGGGCCGTGTCACGCCCCCCTCTTCCGCATGGGGGCGTGGTCAGCTGAATCAGACCTTGCAAAGACAGAGCTGGAGTGAGGCAAAATGAGGCATGGCTAAAATGCATGATCTGTTTCGTATTTTGAAAATTAAAACGTATTAATATACCTATATATATATATATATATATATATATATATATATATATATATATACCTTATATATTATTTAAATATAGCATGATAGGTTCCCTTTAAGTAAATGTAACACCCTTTTCACCCCGGTTACACTTTTCATTTGCCCTGTACGATGGGCGCTGTAAGTGATGAAAGTGGGGGATGTTGGCTTATCAGGCGCCCGCAGCTCACAGCCAAAGTGGGAGCGTGGGAGCGAGAGAGCGAGCGAGGGAGAGAGAGAGGGCGCGCCGGTACCGGCGCTGTTGTTATTAGAATCTGGTGCTAGCTGCGCTAACGGATATAAGAAGTAGATGTTTCTACAACCACGGTGGAGGAGAGCTCTCCTGTCAGACTGAGAGGCTCAGTGAGGTAAAGGACTCTCTGAGTGTTTAGATAGTTAATTTTAGTCTAAGTTATCTCAGTGGGTCTCAAACGTTTTGACCACAAATTATGTAACACATATTTCCAAGGCACTCCTTTATAATTATTAGGATAAATAAAAACAGGTTTGAAATCATTCCAATGTATACTATAGGACAGTAACCAAAAATATCGTTTAAAGTTGGAGAGATACAAAAATATGCATCAATAAATAAATGTTAACTAGGTAAAATAAGATATAAATGAACAACAAAAATTAAATAAGTAACATTTATTTGTTATGGCTATGGTAGGTTATTGGTTATGTTCAATACTTATTGATTATTAAAATGTAAACCGATCTTTTTCATATGGGTGTTTTAGAGTTGAACCCTAGATCAGGTCTCTAGTAATTGTGTGCTCAAAGTGCACCAGATTGAAGCATTTTACTTTGAAATGTTCAAAAAAATCTTCCCGGGGGGGCATACCCCCGGACCCCCTGGAGGATGTGTCGTCCACCCCCCAATTCAAACATGTTTCATACAGTACTGAATACATTTGAAGCCATTTTGACGTATATTACCTATGTCAATACGTTTCTGTTTTGTAGTGTATTTGTCTTTTGTAGAGATTTTATTTATTCTTTATATATAAATCTCGCCTAGGGCAGCAAATTGGCTAGAACCGGCCCTGGTACTAGGCCTCAAGAGTTTTCTTGTGTTGGCAGACATAGAAACAAATTGGCAGGGCGCACTTCGCACGTGCAAACACTAAAAAATCCACGCGCTCCGCGCTGACATTATGCTGGGCCCACGTGCCTTAGCACCGCTGCTATGACTCCATCTAGGGGAAACACTGCTGTATATCATATATATACTGTATATATATATACTGATATCATATATATACTGTATATCATATATATACTGTATCTCATATATATAGTATCTCATATATGATACTGTATATCATATATATATATGTATATCATATATATACTGTATAGCATATATATATACTGTATATCATATATATATACTGTATATCTATATATATACTGTATATCATATATATTACTGCTATATATATATATATATTACTGATTATATGAATACTGTATATCATATATATACTGTATATCTAATATATACAGTATATATATATATATATATATATACAGTATATATATGATATACTGTATCTCATATATATACTGTATATCATATATATACTGTATAGCATATACTGTATAGCATATATATACTGTATCTATATATATACTGTATATAATATATATACTGTATATCATATATATACTGTATCTCATATATATACTGTATATCATAATATATATATACTGTATATCATATATACTGATCTCTATATATAACTGTATATTATATATACTGTATTATATATATACTGTATCTCATATATATATACTGTAGATCATATATATACTGTATCTCAATATATACAGTATTATATATATATACTGTATATCATATATATACTGTATATATATTATATATATATACAGTATATATGATATACTGTATCATATATATACTGTATATATATATATATACAGTATATATATATATATATATATACAGTATATATATGATATACTGTATCTATATATATACTGTATATCATATATATACTGTATATCATATATACTGTATAGCATATAGATACTGTATATCATATATATACTGTATATATATATATATATATACAGTATATATGATACTGTATATTCATATATATACTGTATATATTATATATACTGTATATCATATATATACTGTATAATATATATTATACGATATCATATATATACTGTATATCATATATAATACTGTATATATATTATATATATATATACAGTATATATATGATATACTGTATATCATATATATACTGTATATATATATATATATATATATATACTGTATAATAATATTATGATATACAGTATATATATGATATACAGTATATCATATATTACTGTATATATATTATATATATATATACTGTATATATATATATACTGTATATCATATATATAATATCTAACTGCTGCTGCTGGCGTCTCATAGCATCATAATGAAAACACTAATTTCAGATAAAATAACAAAGAATAAAATGATAAATACAATCCTTTAGTTAGATTTCAGCTCGGCTTTGATTTGGTGGGATTTAGTTTCAGAATTTTATGTAAATAGATTTATTTATTTGTTTATTTGTTTGTTTATGTGTTTGTTTATGTGTCTCTCTCAGGACCAACCTGCTGTGGCTGCACACCTCCTTCGCCTTCATGTACCTGCTGCTGACCGTCTACAGCATGAGGAGACACACCCCAAGATGCATACAAGGAGGACGACCTGGTGAGACACACACACACACACACACACACACACACACACACACACACCTCCAAGATGCACTACAAGGAGGACGACCTGGTGAGACACACACACACACACACACGCACACACACACCACACACACCTCCAAGATGCACTACAAGGAGGACGACCTGGTGAGACACACACACACGCACACGCACACACACACACACACACACTCCAAGATGCACTACAAGGAGGACGACCTGGTGAGACACACACAACACACACACACACACGCACACACACACACCTCCAAGATGCACTACAAGGAGACGACCTGGTGAGACACACACACACACACCACAACACACACAAACACACACACCTCCAAGATGCACTACAAGGAGGACGACCTGGTGAGACACACACACACACACACACACACACACACACACACAAACACACACACACACCTGCAGCATTACACACACACATACACACACCTGCAGCATTACACACACACACACACACACACACACACACACACACACACACACACCTGCAGCATTACACACACACACAGCATTACTTACACACACACACAGCATTACACATACACACACACTCAGCATCTCACACCACACACACACACACACACACTCAGCATCACACACACCTGCAGCATCACACACACACCTTTACCTGCATGCATGTGAATCTTGAAAACATGAGAAGGTGTGTTGTCTTCTAATCCCAGTGTTGTGTCTTGCAGGTGAAGCGCACTTTGTTCATTAACGGCATCTCTAAATACGCCGAGGAGAGTCAGATCAAGCAGCACTTTGAGTGAGTCCTCTGATCCCTTTCCTCACCTGGACGTGTAATGTGACAACATACGTACTGTACATCAAATACACACTGTTCTCACAATAACTTCTTACCGGCCACACTAATTCAATATATTTAATATGTATATATGACCCAAATATGTATATATATATATATTTAATTAATTTCTTATTTAAAAGTTACTTACCTGTATATCATTTTAATTGTATCTTTAATTTAATGAATCTCTAATCTGTGTGAATCGGTGCTGTTCTCAATCTCACCCTGTTGCTGTTAAACTACTGAACTTCCCCACGGGGATTAATAAAGCTCCATCTTATCTTATTTTATCTTGTCTAATCTTAGATAACACCCTGGGCTCATATTTCATCTGTTGTTTGTACCAGCAGGTGGCAGCATAGTCAAAGTAGCATTGAGCTCATTTACAAGTGAACTTGTACAAGGTCTCCTATCATGCAAAATGCACTTTCTGATGTCTTCTCTACATCACCATGTGTCCCCGGTGTGTCAGGAGACTCACAAAGTGATGTCTTCTCTACATCACCATGTGTCCCCGGTGTGTCAGGAGACTCACAAAGTGATGTCTTCTCTACATCACCATGTGTCCCCGGTGTGTCAGGAGACTCACAAAGTGATGTCTTCTCTACATCACCATGTGTCCCCGGTGTGTCAGGAGACTCTCAAAGTGATGTCTTCTCTACATCACCATGTGTCCCCGGTGTGTCAGGAGACTCTCAAAGTGATGTGTTCTCTACATCACCATGTGTCCCGGTGTGTCAGGAGACTCACAAAGTGATGTCTTCTCTACATCACCATGTGTCCCCGGTGTGTCAGGAGACTCTCAAAGTGATGTCTTCTCTACATCACCATGTGTCCCCGGTGTGTCAGGAGACTCACAAAGTGATGTCTTCTCTCCATCACCATGTGTCCCCGGTGTGTCAGGAGACTCACAAAGTGATGTCTTTTCTACATCACCAAGTGTCCCCGGTGTGTCAGGAGACTCACAAAGTGATGTCTTCTCTACATCACCATGTGTCCCCGGAGTGTCAGGAGACTCACAAAGTGATGTCTTTTCTACATCACCATGTGTCCCCGGTGTGTCCCCGGTGTGTCAGGAGACTCTCAAAGTGTCAGGAAATAAACCCCTCTCTCTTTTCCTCCGTACCCACATCTCTAAAAACGGGGGATCAACGGAGCTGATCCAGATTTGCTGCGTCATGACGACATTACTAAAATGTGGGCGGGCTTTACACCCACGGGCCAATCAGAAACGTTGCTGTCAGAAACAATGAGACGTGTTCTGGAAGTAATATGTTCTGTGTTTACATTAGCATGCTAACACTCAGAGCTAACCTGTACTGGAGAGAGTGTGTGTGAAGAAGCAGGAAAAAAAGGAACTCACCTTGTGGTAAACCTGAGAGAGAGAGAGAGTTTGAGCTCCATGCTGTTTCAGAGAGAATCCTTGATGTGGTTTGGAACATGATGTGGAGTTTAATCACGGCAGCATTTAGCTGAGTTTCTGCTGGGAGAATTCTGCGCAGGCATTAGCTCCCCCTCCTTTTTATTTTTTTTCAAGCTAAGGACCCAAAATCAGCGTTTCTCCAACAGGCTGAAACAGAGGGATATGACACATGTTTTATATATTTTGATATATCTGAGATCCATAATATATGCCTAAAAGTAGCATCAGGGGGTCCGCGGGTCATCAGGGGGTCCGCGGGTCATCAGGTCATCAGGTGTCCGCGGGTCATCAGGTCATCAGGTGTCGCGGGTCATCAGGGGGTCCGGGGTCATCAGGGGGTCCGCGGGTCATCAGTTGTCCGCGGGTCATCAGGGGGTCCGCGGGTCATCAGTTGTCCGCGGGTCATCAGGGGGTCCGCGGGGTCTTAAAAAGTATTAAAAGTTGATAGATCAATTTAGCGAAAATGAAGGCTATTAAAAAGTATTAAAGGGCATTTTCCAAGGTATTACATTTTGTAGCTTGTTTTCAATAAGTATATAACTTGTCCAAAGAGGTTGTATTCTACAGTCTGCCTGAATGTAATCATTGCGTAGGTGTGTAGTGATTCTGTGTAGTTATTTATGGCATCCCGTTGGATGTGACGTCATCTGAACAGGACATCGCACGCTCACTGCTTGATAGCGCGCGAAGGTCCGTTTACGCGGTTGTTAAACAACATCGTTACGGGGAAATGCAAGTCTGCGTCCAAATGGTTGGAAGATCAGGAGGAAGGACAATCAATACTGTATATAGTCAATGTGTCGCCAATGTAACCGGTTAGAACTCCAAGTGGCGATGAGGTCTTAAAATGTATGGGAAGGGTCTTAAAAGGTCTTACATTTGACTTCAGGATTCCTGCAGATACCCTGTGTATGATAGCAGACCTTTAGAGCAGGTCTCTGGTGTGAATGATGTGTATTCTTTGACTCTGCAGACAGGCGTATGAGAACTGCAAAGTGCTGGAAGCGAGGATCTGCTACAACGTGGCCAAGCTGATGGCTCTGAACGCAGAGAGGTGAGCTTCAGCAACGTCTCACCACGCATTAATAATGCATTATATCCATAGAGCCTTTCTGGGACTCAGAGTTGCCTTGGGGGGGGGGGGGGGACCAACAACTGACACGGACTCTTTATCCACCCAAAAACACGAGGCATTACGTGACAGTGAAGGTCTTTATTTATTCCTTTGTTTAACAGGACAGTGCACATTGATCAACATCTCTGTAAATGTGCAAGAGGCTCTTTTTCCTCGTCAGTCCCTGGACAGATGTTATAAGTGAAACACGCATCAGTACGAGAAGCCTTATTTATACAGGGGGAGGATCAGGTGTGTGTGAGGAGTCGGGAGGCTGTGTTTGAGGGGGGGGGGGGGGGCTGATACAGAAGGGAGTTACAGGAGTCAAGGGGGAGGAAATGAAGGCGTGGATAACTAGTTCAGCTGCGGGGGGGGGGGGGGTGAGAGAGGGTGAGATCCTTGCAGTATTGAGGAGGTGGTAGAATGAGGTTGTAATTTATACCTAAGTTAACGTTAAGAGAGGTTGTGTTTCCTTTAACCTTTCCTTTAACCTCACGTTGTGTTTCCTTTAACCTTTCCTTTAACCTCACGTTGTGTTTCCTTTAACCTTTCCTTTAACCTCACGTTGTGTTTCCTTTAACCTTTCCTTTAACCTCACGTTGTGTTTCCTTTAACCTTTCCTTTAACCTCACGTTGTGTTTCCTTTAACCTCACGTTGTGTTTCCTTTAACCTTTCCTTTAACCTCACGTTGTGTTTCCTTTAACCTCACGTTGTGTTTCCTTTAACCTTTCCTTTAACCTCACGTTGTGTTTCCTTTAACCTCACGTTGTGTTCCTTTAACCTTTCCTTTAACCTCACGTTGTGTTTCCTTTAACCTTTCCTTTAACCTCACGTTGTGTTCTTTAACCTTTCCTTTAACCTCACGTTGTGTTTCCTTTAACCTCACGTTTGTTTCCTTTAACCTTTCCTTTAACACTCACGTTGTGTTTCCTTTAACCTTTCCTTTAACCTCACGTTGTGTTTCCTTTAACCTCACGTTGTGTTTCCTTTAACCTTTCCTTTAACCTCACGTTGTGTTTTTCTTTAACCTCACGTTGTGTTTCCTTTAACCTTTCCTTTAACCTCACGTTGTGTTTCCTTTAACCTTTCCTTTAACCTCACGTTGTGTTTCCTTTAACCTCACGTTGTGTTTCCTTTAACCTCACGTTGTGTTTCCTTCATCCTCACATTGTGTTTCCTTTAACCTCACGTTGTGTTTCCTTCATCCTCACGTTGTGTTTCCTTCATCCTCACGTTGTGTTTCCTTCATCCTCACGTTGTGTTTCCTTCATCCTCACGTTGTGTTTCCTTTAACCTCACATTGTGTTTCCTTCATCCTCACGTTGTGTTTCCTTCATCCTCACGTTGTGTTTCCTTCATCCTCACGTTGTGTTCCTTTAACCTCACGTTGTGTTTCCTTAACCTCACGTTGTGTTCCTCAGGAAGAAGACGGAGCGCAGTAAGAAGTTCTTCACCGACCTGATGGTGAAGGAGCACGTTACACCATGATCAACCCCAAGCCCTGTGGACATCTGTGCTGCTGCGCCATCACCGGCTGCGAGGAGGTGACGCTAACGCTAACTCATCCACCCAAAGGAGCTTCATTATAAGAAACAGTGGTGTAATTTACGACCAATATGTGGTTTCCTGAGCCCTGATTATAACCTAACGTCACACTGTTCAATGATAACGAGTCCACTCAGCCTCCTTCTTTAGAAAGTATGCATTTCGTCGTAACTAGTTTATATTCTACGTCAGCTGGTTAACTCAGCCTCCATGTGTCCTTTAGGAGGAGGCGGTGAGTTACTACACCAAGACGGAGTCCAAGCTGAAGGAGGAGTACAGGAAGGAGAAGGAGAAGGTCAACACCAAGCCTCTGGGCATGGCCTTCGTCACCTTCCAGAACGAGGCCATGACCGCAGTGTGAGACACAGCATGACTCCTGACCCCACCTTTACCTGACCCCTACCTGACCCCACCTTTATCCGACCCTACCTGACCCCACCTTTACCTGACATTGAATCATAGTAGTAACTCAGTGTTGTTGTGTCTCAGTATTCTGAAGGACTTCAACGTGTAGTAACTCAGAGTTGTTGTGTCTCAGTATTCTGAAGGACTTTAACGTGTAGTAACTCAGTGTTGTTGTGTCTCAGTATTCTGAAGGACTTCAACGTGTAGTAACTCAGTGTTGATGTGTCTCAGTATTCTGAAGGACTTCAACGTGTAGTAACTCAGTGTTGATGTGTCTCAGTATTCTGAAGGACTTTAACGTGTAGTAACTCAGTGTTGTTGTGTCTCAGTATTCTGAAGGACTTCAACGTGTAGTAACTCAGTGTTGTTGTGTCTCAGTATTCTGAAGGACTTTAACGTGTAGTAACTCAGAGTGTTGTTGTGTCTCAGTATTCTGAAGGACTTTAACGTGTAGTAACTCAGTGTTGTTGTGTCTCAGTATTCTGAAGGACTTTAACGTGTAGTAACTCAGTGTTGTTGTGTCTCAGTATTCTGAAGGACTTTAACGTGTAGTAACTCAGAGTGTTGTTGTGTCTCAGTATTCTGAAGGACTTTAACGTGTAGTAACTCAGAGTGTTGTTGTGTCTCAGTATTCTGAAGGACTTCAACGTGTAGTAACTCAGTGTTGTTGTGTCTCAGTATTCTGAAGGACTTCAACGTGTAGTAACTCAGAGTGTTGTTGTGTCTCAGTATTCTGAAGGACTTCAACGTGTAGTAACTCAGAGTGTTGTTGTGTCTCCTCAGTATTCTGAAGGACTTCAACGCGTGTCAGGTGCAGGGCTGTCGCTGTCGTCAGGAGCCAGGATCTCTCAGTTCAGCGAGGCGCTCCACGTTCACAACTGGAGCGTTTCCTACGCACCCGACCCGCAGAACGTCCGCTGGTGAGTCCTCAAGCTCCACCCGGATAAAACCCCACCGTGGACCAAACCAAACACACTGTTCTCCTTTCAATGTATGTATATTGAACTTAACAGCCAGCTAAACTCTCCTCAGCATCATTCTTCCAAGGAACAGCCAGGTGTTGTATTTGGCAGGAATTTTAATGATAAGAAGTGTGAAACTGAAACAGTATAAAGTCTCCATAAGTACCCATCAACAATGATATTTTCTTAACATTTACAGAATAAATGTACTTTTTTACAAGAGCAGGTTATTGCAGGTAAATATGCAAAGTAACATTTTACAGCATTAAGTAACAAACTATAACACAGCAACAAGTGGTTCTTACAAAAAGAATAATTATCCTAACTATAACATTATATTACCACATATAATATCAAACACCTTAGGCTAAGATAGTAACTTGACTTACTGATAATGCCACGTTTAGGGCTAAGAAAGAAGGATGGATCCCATTACATGCTCATTGCATCTGTCTCCGTGTGTCAAAGGACTTCCTGAATCTTTAGAAAGTGGTCGTAGCCACAAAGGAAGTGCCATCCCTTTCAAAGTAAGATTTCAAAATAAAAGCTGCCTTCTAGCGGCTTGATACCTTCTTATTAGTGTTGCATGACCCCTCCCTGACCCCGGCTGATGGTTTGTTCCTGCAGGGAGCACCTGTCTCTGGGCGGGATCTCCTGGTGGATCCGCTGTCATCATCAACGTCATCCTCTTCCTGCTGCTCTTCTTCCTCACCACGCCGCCATCATCATCTCCACCATGGACAAGTTCAACGTCACCAAGCCTGTCGAGTATCTCAACGTAAGACAGTCCCCCAGCTTTTACATTAAAGGTCTCCTATCATGCAAAATGCACTTTCTGATGTCTTTTCTACATCACCATGTGTCCCCGTTGTGTCAGGAGACTCACAAAGTGATGTCTTCTCTACATCACCATGTGTCCCCGGTGTGTCCCCGGTGTGTCCGGTGTGTCAGGAGACTCACTAAGTGATGTCTTTCTACATCAACATGTGTCCCCGGTGTGTCAGGAGACTCACAAAGTGATGTCTTTTCTACATCAACATGTGTCCCCGGTGTCTCTCCGGTGTGTCCCCGGTGTGTCCCCGGTGTGTCAGGAGACTCACTAAGTGATGTCTTCTCTACATCACATGTGTCCCCGGTGTGTCCCCGGTGTGTCAGGAGACTCACTAAGTGATGTTATCTCTACATCACAATGTGTCCCCGGTGTGTCTCCGGTGTGTCCCCGGTGTGTCAGGAGACTCACTAAGTGATGTCTTCTCACATCACCATGTGTCCCCGGTGTGTCCCCGGTGTGTCAGGAGACTCTCAAAGTGTCAGGAAATAAACCCCTCTCTCTTTCCTCCGTACCCACATCTCTAAAAACGGGGGAACAACGGAGCTGATCCAGATTTGCTGCGTCATTTCGACATTACTAAAATGTGGCGGGCTTTACACCCACGGGCCAATCAGAAACGTTGCTGTCAAAAAACAATGAAACGTATTCTGGAAGTAATATGGTCTGTGTTTACATTAGCATGCTAACACTCAGAGCTAACCTGTACTGGAGAGAGTATGTGTGAAGAAGCAGGAAATCAAAAGGAACTCACCTTGTGGTAAACCTGAGAGAGAGAGAGAGTTTGAGCTCCATGCTGTTTCAGAGAGAATAGAGGGGGATGAGGCTAGAATTGGTGATCTGTTAGTATAATATGAGACCTTTAAACCAGTAGAGCTTTGAAGTGATTCTTGTTTGTTGGTGTGTTTGGACAGAATCCCATCGTCACCCAGTTCTTCCCCACCCTGCTGCTGTGGGCCTTCTCCGCCCTGCTGCCCACCATCGTCTACTACTCCGCCTTCTTCGAGGCTCACTGGACCCGGTAACTAACCTAACTCCAGCACACAGAATATAAGTCCTATTTTCTCCTGAGTCTCACTTTAAGTTGCTCTGATGTCGTACAGAAAAATGTGTCAAAAACTAGCAGTTTAGCCCTTTTCAGTGAATACCACATATTTGTTTCCATTTGAACTATTTAAATGCTTGCTTTTATAATGTTATGTTATGATTTCTTTGTGTGTACTTGATGCCGTTTAAAAAAAAGAAATGTGTCAGATATTTAAATGGTTATCAACAACTTCAATTTGGATTAGTTTTTTTTGCAGAACACTGACACTGATTTTACCTTGACTTAACTCTGATTTTACCTTGACTTAACTCTGATTTTCCCTTGACTTAACTCTGATTTTCCCTTGACTTAACTCTGATTTTACCTTGACTTAACTCTGATTTACCTTGACTTAACTCTGATTTTCCCTTGACTTAACTCTGATTTTACTCTCCCTTGACTTAACTCTGATTTCCCTTGACTTAACTCTGATTTTCCCTTGACTTAACTCTGATTTCCCTTGACTTAACTCTGATTTTCCCTTGACTTAACTCTGATTTTCCCTTGACTTAACTCTGATTTTACCTTGACTTAACTCTGATTTTACCTTGACTTAACTCTGATTTTACCTTGACTTAACTCTGATTTTACCTTGACTTTATACTGATTTAATCTTGATTTCTAACCTTGATTTCTCTCTGATTCGACCCTATCTTCCCCCCTGTGTGTCTGCAGGTCTGGAGAGAACAGGACGACGATGCACAAATGTTACACCTTCCTAATCTTCATGGTTCTGCTGCTGCCGTCTCTGGGACTCAGCAGGTAATAAATAATAATACAAATATATATAATAATATCAGCTGTCCTCTGCTGTCCTCACTGAATCCTCTCTGTTTTCCAGCCTGGACGTTTTCTTCCGCTGGCTCTTTGATAAGAAGTTCCTGGATGATGCCAAAGTCAGATTTGAGTGAGTTGTGTTTTATTTTACCTGCGGTTACAAACGTCCTGATTCATACTCTTTAAAATAGTTCAGTGTGTTGTTAAAGGAAGAACAGAGCTTCCAGGCCTAAAGGGGGAGAATATGAATTAAGTTCTTGCATTTTAGGAATAAAGTTAAAATATGTCTTTTCCTTATACCTGTGACTATACATCTCTGTAGCTCTCTCATGTATTTTATTCAGAAATGTGCATGAAGTGTTATGGTAGGAGGTCCTGCTCTAACGGAGGCGCTGTGCTCCCTTCAGGTGCGTCTTTCTGCCGGATAACGGAGCGTTCTTCGTCAACTACGTCATCGCCTCTGCGTTCATCGGTAACGCCATGGACCTGCTGAGGATCCCTGGCTTACTCATGTACATGATCCGCCTCTGCCTCGCCCGCTCCGCCGCCGACCGCCGCAACGTCAAGAGGGTGAGTAGTTCCTTTATAGCCCAACATTAGCCACCTTTAGCTTAGCGGTGGAGACGTGAAGTCATGTGACCGTGCTGTAGTTCCTTTATAGCCCAACATTAACCTCCTTTAGCTTAGCGGTGGAGACGTGAAGTCATGTGACCGTGCTGTAGTTCCTTTATAGCCCAACATTAGCCACCTTTAGCTTAGCGGTGGTGACGTGTGAAGTCATGTGACCGTGCTGTAGTTCCTGTATAGCCCAACATTAGCCACCTTTAGCTTAGCGGTGGAGACGTGAAGTCATGTGACCGTGCTGTAGTTCCTTTATAGCCCAACATTAGCCACCTTTAGCTTAGCGGTGGAGACGTGAAGTCATGTGACCGTGCTGTAGTTCCTTTATAGCCCAACATTAGCCACCTTTAGCTTAGCGGAGGTGACGTGAAGTCATGTGACCGTGCTGTAGTTCCTGTATAGCCCAACATTAGCCTCCTTTAGCTTAGCAGTGGTGACGTGAAGTCATGTGACCGTGCTGTAGTACCTTTATAGCCCAACATTAGCCGCCTTTAGCTTAGCGGTGGTGACGTGAAGTCATGTGACCGTGCTGTAGTTCCTTTATAGCCCAACATTAGCTTTTACTTCAGAAATCATAAAGTGGTGTTAATATGTGGAGATTAGCCTGATGAACTAAACGTGTAAGAATCATAAATGTTTGTTTGTCACAGAGATTATTTTCTGACATAATCCAAAATCACATGGAGGACTCCCATTGGACCAGCTGAGTTCTCAGTGTGTGATGAGCGTTGCAGCCTCATGGTGGCGCTCTTCTCTAAAACACTTTCTCGTCTCGCAGCATCAGGCCTACGAGTTTCAGTTCGGAGCGGCGTACGCCTGGATGATGAACGTCTTCACGGTGGTGATGGCCTACAGCATCACCTGCCCCATCATCGTGCCCTTCGGTAACTCACACACCAGACCATAATAGTATCTGAACCTGCATCAGAACTGCAATATTAATAGATAACGTTTAACCAGGACTGTTGGGAGAATCCAGAATGTCCTCCTCCAACATGAGAGGAACATGATAACAAAGGTATCCCAACTGTAGCTGTGAACATGACAGGATGTCTGATTACCTAGAAGAGCATCAGGACTGTTTGAGGCATATGATAGCTATGTGATGAACATGATGATTCAGCCTCTATGGAGAGAGACAGATGACAAGCATGATCATTTCTGACGTGGAGCTAATCTGAAGTAAACATTGAATACTGCTTTCTATTCCTCCATCTTGTGACTGTGTAACTCCCTCTCTTGGATATCAGCATGTGAAGGACACTGTTCAGGAACTAGTTGATGCTCTGTATGTGATGACTCCTTCCATTCTGGAGAGGATCACAGATACATGGATCCTGAGATTGAAGCTCAAGCCGGGGACCAGGGAGATTTTTCTAACCTGGACTCTGGAAGTAGATGTGGATTTATAGTCGTATTCGTAAAACTAAACATACTTTTTAACCCTCTGATATAACTTCCTGGTACACAAGTCTTTAGTCGGTGTTGTAGATAAGATCTTTATTGATCCCAATGTGGGAAATGTTTGCGTTGCAGCAGCATAAAAAGACAAGGCATTGTACATTAGAGAATTGAAAAGAAGTAAACAATCCAAAATGTAAACATCTCAAATAGAAATAAAATAGTATTAAAAAAATTGAAATGTACAGTAACAAAATATAAAGCAGGATATTATATATACATTAATTGATCAAGGAATGGATTATTAAATATTAGATTGAATATAAATGTAAAATGTACAGTGGGATTGTGATCTAACTACCTCATTCCTCACCTGTGTGACTTCAGGTCTGATGTACATGCTGCTGAAACACCTGGTGGACAGGTACAACATGTACTACGCCTACCTGCCCTCCAAACTGGACAAGAAGATCCACTCTGCAGCCGTCACTCAGGTGGTGGCCGCCCCCATCCTCTGCCTCTTCTGGCTGCTCTTCTTCTCCACCGTGCGCACAGGTGAGCCCCGCCCTGCTGATCACCTGTAACTCTCTGTCTGTAGGGTTAACTCTCTGTCTGTAGGTCCCCTCTCCTGATGTGGATGCTAACACACAGTGAAGTTCCTCTCCTGATGTGGATGCTAACACACAGTGAAGTTCCTCTCTGATATGGATGCTAACACACAGTGAAGTTCCTCTCCTGATGTGGATGCTAACACACAGTGAAGTTCCTCTCCTGATGTGGATGCTAACACACAGTGAAGTTCCTCTCCTGATGAGGACGCTAACACACAGTGAAGTTCCTCTCCTGATGTGGATGCTAACACACAGTGAAGTTCCTCTCCTGATGAGGATGCTAACACACAGTGAAGTTCCTCTCCTGATGTGGATGCTAACACACAGTGAAGTTCCTCTCCTGATGTGGATGCTAACACACAGCGAAGTCCTCTCCTGATGAGGATGCTAACACACAGTGAAGTTCCTCTCCTGATATGGATGCTAACACACAGTGAAGTTCCTCTCCTGATGTGGATGCTAACACACAGCGAAGTTCCTCTCCTGATGAGGATGCTAACACACAGTGAAGTTCCTCTCCTGATATGGATGCTAACACACAGTGAAGTTCCTCTCCTGATGTGGATGCTAACACACAGTGAAGTTCCTCTCCTGATGAGGATGCTAACACACAGTGAAGTTCCTCTCCTGATATGGATGCTAACACACAGTGAAGTTCCTCTCCTGATGTGGATGCTAACACACAGTGAAGTTCCTCTCCTGATGAGGATGCTAACACACAGTGAAGTTCCTCTCCTGATGTGGATGCTAACACACAGTGAAGTTCCTCTCCTGATGAGGATGCTAACACACAGTGAAGTTCCTCTCCTGATATGGATGCTAACACACAGTGAAGTTCCTCTCTGATGTGGATGCTAACACACAGTGAAGTTCCTCTCCTGATGAGGATGCTAACACACAGTGAAGTTCCTCTCCTGATGTGGATGCTAACACACAGTGAAGTTCCTCTCCTGATGTGGATGCTAACACACAGTGAAGTTCCTCTCCTGATGTGGATGCTAACACACAGTGAAGTTCCTCTCCTGATGTGGATGCTAACACACAGTGAAGTTCCTCTCCTGATGTGGATGCTAACACACAGTGAAGTTCCTCTCCTGATGTGGATGCTAACACACAGTGAAGTTCCTCTCCTGATATGGATGCTAACACACTTGTACGCTGGTTAAAAAATCCACCAACATGTAATTGTTGTTGAATGCTAAATCATGCTAGCTGCTAATATGCCCTCAGGTTTCGAGACGCCCACCTCCATGTTCACTCTGGTGGTGCTGATCGTCACCATCGTGGTCTGTCTGTCTCACGTCTGCTTCGGACACTTCAAGTACCTCAGCGCTCACAACTACAAGGTACTGCAGGGTTTAATCAATCTGGAAAACATGAGTGTTGCTGTCCAGAGTCTCACTGTGTGCCTCTGTCTCAGACCGACACTAAGGAGAACGATGTGGACGTCGTGGAGAACGGACGTCCAGCTCGCCCCTCGTCCTCGCCCACCATCAAAGCTCAGGTGAGTGGATCCACCTCATCAGCTCCAGTGTGTTGTTGTTGTTGTGTTCCTCCTCTCTAACCTGTTGTTGTTGTGTTGTTGTTGTTGTGCAGCGGCAGCAGCAGACGCAGCAGCAGATCCACATGCAGCAGCAGATGTACATCGCTCAGGTTCTGCAGGAGGGCGGCAGCAACACCGAGGAGGACCGAGGCTCGGCGCAGGACGAGGACTTGTTGAACGGCGGGAACAGCATCAACGAGGCGGATTTTCAGTCAGGGGAGGACAGTCTGATAGCAAACGAGGTCCACCAGTAGCTGGAGGTGGAGCCAGGGGGAGGGGGCGGAGCTAAACAACACAACAGTTAGATAATTACACACATAGACACACTCACAGATAGACTGACACGGTTAGCTCCACCCCCTCCCAGCTCGAAGACTTGACCCTGACCTGGAAACCTGAAGGACACGGCTCTCCACAGGAACTCACTGTACATAACCACAAAGCCAAAACTTTTTCTTTTTTCTTTTTTTCTCGGAGTGGGGGGCGGGGTTTAACAATTCGTGCCTGGGCTGGATTTTGTTCGTTCGCACTTGTGTCTTGACTCCTGATCCCACCGCAGGTTGCCGGTTCGATGCTGAGGCTGTGTGTGTCGTCGCCCCCCCCCCCCCCCCCCCCGGTGGACGCTTCCAGAACAACGCCCCTGCACACCGCCCTCCTCTACATCGGAGTGCTCAATAAGTCGCCAACCGCCAGCTCTTGTAGTGGTAGAAGCTTACGCAGACGCTGTCTCCCTCTCCCTCTAACCTGCCGGTATGTTCCACACCCCTCTTGGCTTCTCTGACCTGCCAAGCTTTCACTGCATGTTGTTCAAAGTGCAGTCTGGATCACCCCCCCTCCCCAGCACATCCTCCCCCTGCCGGGTCAGAGTTTCCAGCTTCACCTCTGGTGGACTGCTCCTCGGCCGCCTGATGGAGCGCCTGATAATGTTTGAACTTCGTGAACATGTTATAAAATGTGCACTTCATAAAACCATATTTGGCGATAATGCAACCAGTTTCCAAACCCTTCTTGAACGCAGAATGTCAAAGCAGACACGACAGGAAACAGTGTTACCGATGGTTTCTGATCGAGCGCTTTGAGCACCAGGAAAAGCGCCATATAAATGTAATATATTGTTATTATTATCTCGATTTGACGGTCCTTTAGATTTTGGATGGGCGGGTTATAGCCTTTTGAACGGGACTTTAAGGATACAGCCTACAGTTTACCTTTGCAAACATGAAGTCAGAGTTGTGTGTTTTCAGTAGGACAACAACAGGATGTATACTTTACATTTCTGAGAAAAACGTCTAATGTTCTGGACAGCGATGATGCCACTTCATAGGAGTCATTTTAGTCGTCTCAGACCAAAACGAAGTGCACATTTTAAACGTTTCGAGACGTTCTTACAGCATTGGGTGCTTCCTCTCCGAACCACTGGACTCAACACCTTTCTCTTCTGGTCCGGACCACCGTAACCCATTCACACTGACAAATGGAACGGGGGGGGGGGGGGGGGTTGTGTCCGTGTGGGTTTAGCAATCAAAACTCTTTTCATCCGCGGGGAGAACTTTGCAGTTGGAGACGCAGAAGAGGTGTGTGTGTGTGTGTGTGTGGTGTGTGTGTGTGTGTGTGTGTGTGTGTGTGTGTGTGTGTGTGTGTGTGTGTGTGTGTGTGTGTGTGTGTGTGTGTGTGTGTGTGTGTGTGTGTGTGTGTGTGTGTGTGTGTGTGTGTGTGTGTGTGTGTGTGTGTGTGTGTGTGTGTGTGTGTGTGTGTGTGTGTGTGTGTGTGCAGAGTGTCTGTGTGTACATGCAGAGTGTGTGTGTGTGTGTGTGTACATGCAGAGTGTGTGTGCAGAGTGTGTGTACATGCAGAGTGTGTGTGTGTGTGCACATGCAGAGTGTGCAGAGAGTCTGTGCAGAGTGTCTGTGTGTGTGCAGAGTGTGTGTGTGTACATGCAGAGTGTGTGTGTGTGTGTGTGTGTGTGTGTGTACATGCAGAGTGTGTGCAGAGTGTCTGTGTGTGTGCAGAGTGTGTGTGTGTACATGCAGAGTGTGTGTGTGTGTGTGTACATGCAGAGTGTGTGTGTGTGTGTGCAGAGTGTCTGTGTACATGCAGAGTGTGTGTGTGTGTGTACATGCAGAGTGTGTGTGTGTGTGTGTGTGTACATGCAGAGTGTGTGTGTGTGTGTGTGTACATGCAGAGTGTGCAGAGAGTCTGTACAGAGTGTCTGTGTGTACATGCAGAGTGTGTGTGTGTGCAGAGTGTGTGTGTGTACATGCAGAGTGTGTGTGTGTGTGTGTGTGTGTGTGTACATGCAGAGTGTGTGCAGAGAGTGTGTGCAGAGTGTCTGTGTGTACATGCAGAGTGTGTGTGTGTGTGTGTGTGTTTGTGTGTGTGTGTGTGTGTACATGCAGAGAGTGTGTGTGTGTGTGCAGAGTGTGTGTGCAGAGTGTGTGTGTGTGCAGAGTGTGTGTGTGTGCAGAGAGTGTGTGTGTGTGTGCAGAGTGTGTGTGTGTGTGTGTGTGTGTGTGTGTACATGCAGAGTGTGTGTGTGTGCAGTGTGTGTGTGTGTACATGCAGAGAGTGTGTGTGTGCAGTGTGTGTGTGTGTGTGCAGAGTGTGTGTGTGTACATGCAGAGAGTGTGTGTGTGTGTGTGCAGTGTGTGTGTGTGTACATGCAGAGAGTGTGTGTGTGCAGAGTGTGTGTGTGTGTGTGTGTGTGTGTGTGTGTGTGTGTGTGCAGAGTGTGTGTGTGTGTGTACATGCAGAGAGTGTGTGTGTGCAGAGTGTGTGTGTGTGTGTGTGTACATGCAGAGAGTGTGTGTGGACATAGAGCTGGACTATGAAGGCTGCAGGACGTCGGGGGGTCTCTGCACGCCGGAGAACACGCAGCGTTTGTGTCCCGAGGTTTTTATTATTTCCAGATGTAGTTCCTCTTCACCTCCAGGACGTGATTGTATGAAAGTGCGACTGACGGGGAGATGGAAGTGTTTCTGAGCTTCAGCAGCTCTCAGCCCACGGGAACCAAATATGTTTCCTTTGTTTTTATGTTTCCCTGAGAAAAAAGATCCAAACTACCGCCCTGAAAATGATCTTGTTATTTAGTTATAATCAAACATTTTCCAACAGCATTCAGACGTATAAGAAAACGTCTAAACGTGTTTGTGACACCTTTAGATTATTTTTCCGTCTTTATTCTTTCTTCAGTTTTAACTAAATCATTGAGTTTATCAACATTTTGACTTCTCTTATTCCTTCTCAGAGTGAAAACGGATGTCCTTCTTCTCCTGTCCTAATAGTCTCCTGCACATCTTTTCATGACGCGTTTTCGTTATTTAAAGACGTTAGAACCACCTTAACATTAACTATATTAATGATAGGCTGAGAGCTGCTGCGTTCACTGACGCCTCGGAGTCGTGGGAACTGAAGGCGTCTGTGTGATATTTTTGTAACCTGCCGACCGGAGTATTTGATACTGAAAGTGTATTAAAGAAACGTCGATAGCTGTGACGATGCTGTTGTAACCTGTAACTAAAGTTTTTAATATTCAGCCGCTGCTTTTTGCTTTTCTTAGTTTTTTAAATTGTTGCTGAAGTTGTGAAAAGACGAATGTGAAGCGAAGACAGACGAGTGTGAAACAAAGCGCCGGCTGCAGAAACTAAACGGCGTGTAAAATAACAATGTGTGTAAATAGCCATAGAACACATCTCAACGACTCCCAGCTGACATCCATTAACTTATTGCTGTGACCATATTTATTTCTACTCTGCAGGTTGTTTGTACAGTGGAGCATTTGTCCTATTTATGTTACTTGATCAATAAAATTGGCTTTCATCTTTCCCGTGGTTCTTCTGTGTGTCGATGGACTGTGACCTCTTCAATCTGTGCTTTAAAAGACCAACCTTTTTATTGAAACGCTAAAAAAATCAATCGATTTAGAATTGTTTTGAAAATGTCCCGAAGAAATTAAAACAGAAATGGGATTTAAAAAAAAATAATTAATGAATCCAATATTTATTTAATGTAAAAAACAAAATATGAGAAAAATCTATTTTTTAAAACAGCCAAAATGTTTTATCACTGACTGACATTTCATTTAGAATCTTGATATTTAGCAAAAAAACATTTTAATTGAAAAACATAAAAACTTTTAAAGGTCACGTTTTATACGGTTTTATTTATACCGGGATTCAGGTAAGAGGGTGGGCGGGGCTTACCGAGTGGGCGGGGCTTACCGTGCTGCTAACGCCTAAAATACAAGATGACGTCACGTATGAACGGCTTTCCCTGAGAGGCTTCCTGAGTCTCAGGGAGACACAGTCTGTATTAAAGCATTTTGCATAATAGGGGACCTTGAGGGTCGTCTCCTTTCTTATACTCTTGTTATTTTATTCTATGTTGCACCAGCACAAAATACATTTCGTAGTGCCTTAAAGAAAACTTAAGATGTCGCTGAAACATCAGATGTTTTTTAGCATAGACCTCAGGAGTTCAGATGGGGTCATGCTCCCCTAAAAAAATGTACTCAGTTTGCTTTGATCCAGATGATCTCACTGCGATGTACCCTCTTTAATCTGTGCTTTAAAACACCTGAAAAGCCTGTCTTTTTATTGAAAAATGCCCAAAATTGTTATTGAAATGCAAAGAAAAATCAATCTCTTCAATCCATTTTCAATAGCCAAAATGTTTGATTGACAGGTTGACATTAGTTTAGAATTTTGATATTTAGACATTTTAATTGAAAAACATAAACAAAAACGTTTAAAGGTCATGGCCATTTCTCCTGATCATAGTTCCATTGTTGAGGTCTACTAGAATAGATTCACATTGTTCAATGTTCCAAACTCACATTGGTTTCTCATACAGCATCTCTGTATAGTCTGTGTATTCACTCTCTGTCCTACACGGCTTGTTGGAGCTCCTACCCCCCCCTCCCTGTGAGCCCACTGTGCTCTGATTGGTCGGGACGTTGCGAGGCTCGTTGCGAGGCTCGTTGCGAGGCTCGTTGCTGCTGCGAGGAGCGGACAGGCTTCTGGGTCGGCGATACAGCGAGAACAAGCGAAACTCATCCTGAGCACACAAACACTCACAGCCGAAGTCAAAACAATAAGTGTGGCTTGATATTGAGGAAGACAAAGGTTTATAACGCTGTGAGAATGGGTCTGCAGAGAGCATTTCTCCGCTATCCCAACTCGTCTATTACCAGCGTTCAGGGTGCTCTATGCAAGTCAATGGGGACTCCCTGTTAGTTAGCCAAGGGATCCTGGTGTGTGAGGTGCTCCGCGGATTGGTCCATTTGGACCAATCCGGTCATTTGTTGTTGATTTGGGTGTTCACACGTCACAGAACCCAGGAAGCAACAATGGAAAAAGAGAAATCTCCAACGAGGCGTTCTGGGGCAGCATAGACAGGTCTTCTCTGTGTTAGAGTTTTACTCGCTACAGGGTGCACTTTGAGGGTTTGTGACTCTGCAGACGTTCACATGCAGAAGCTTCATAACACAAGGGGACGGGTCAGAACCGGGAAGCATGACATGGGACCTTTAAGGGTCGTTTCATTTCTTATTGCGTTTTTTGTTATTGTATATGTTGCACCGACAGGAACACAGAAATCACAGTTCGTAGTGCTTCAGTTAACAATGAGTAACATTAGATGTATTTAACAGAAAGACCTCAGGAGTTCAGATGGGGTCTTTTGCCACTCAAATAAATACTCATGATTTAGTTTTGATCCAGACGATCCCCTCGGGGGGGAAGGACACTTTTATTTCTGCATGAAAAACTAACCAGAAGAATAAAAACCCCAAACCATTACTAGATGAGCTCTTTGATCTGTTTGAATGTTGAGATATCGAGCGTTTGAATAACGATGCAGAATAAAAGCTGATTGTTTAAAATATGGCAGAATAATGAAAAACTGAAACATGAGGAGAAATAAGAAACTAGTTGAAATGTAGAAAAATAAAAACACTGAGGAGACTATGGGGGGTCTGGGTCTTCTTATTGGTTCACGTGAACATCCAGAGGACTCTCAATAAATGAAGACCCTGACCCAGACTGAAACTGGAGAATGAAACCACAGTTCAGGAGTTTCAGTTTATTTTGTTCCAGTCAAACAACACGGAGCTTTCACTGAGAAATAAAAACACTTTGAACGTTTGGTCACTTTTCATCGGGATTTCATGATAACAGGAGGGGGGGTTCACACCGGCGTCTCCACCTTCTCCTGGACCTCCTCCTCAGTCTGGACCTCCTCCTCAGTCTGGACCTCCTCCTCAGTCTGGACCTCCTCCTCGTTCTGACTCCTTTTCGATCTGGACTTCCACCTCCTCCTCAGCCTGGACCTCCTCCTGGGTCTGGACCTCCTCCATTATCTGGACCTCCTTTTCCATCAGGACTTCCACCTCCTCATCAGTCTGGACCTCCTCTGTTATCTGAACCTCCTCCTTCTGGACCCCTTTTCGACTGGACTTCCAGCTCCTCTGCTATCTGGACCTCCTCCTCTCGGTTTGGACCTCCTCCTCCACCTGCTGAAGAAATACAAGAACCCACATTCAGCCGAAAACCCCTTTTACATTTTCCAAGTCTCTGCAAAATAGTCTTTACACTGGTTCCTCACTAACACTAAGAAAGAGGATCAGTCCAGTTCTGGTCTTTACACTGGTTCCTCACTAACACTAAGAAAGAGGATCAGTCCAGTTCTGAAGTCTTTACACTGGTTCCTCACTAACACTAAGAAAGTGGATCAGTCCAGTTCTGAGGTCTTTACACTGGTTCCTCACTAACACTAAGAAAGTGGATCAGTCCAGTTCTGAAGTCTTTACACTGGTTCCTCACTGACACTAAGAAAGTGGATCAGTCCAGTTCTGAGGTCTTTACACTGGTTCCTCACTAACACTAAGAAAGTGGATCAGTCCAGTTCTGAGGTCTTTACACTGGTTCCTCACTAACACTAAGAAAGTGGATCAGTCCAGTTCTGAAGTCTTTACACTGGTTCCTCACTAACACTAAGAAAGTGGATCAGTCCAGTTCTGAGGTCTTTACACTGGTTCCTCACTAACACTAAGAAAGTGGATCAGTCCAGTTCTGAGGTCTTTACACTGGTTCCTCACTAACACTAAGAAAGAGGATCAGTCCAGTTCTGAAGTCTTTACACTGGTTCCTCACTAACACTAAGAAAGAGGATCAGTCCAGTTCTGAGGTCTTTACACTGGTTCCTCACTAACACTAAGAAAGAGGATCAGTCCAGTTCTGAGGTCTTTACACTGGTTCCTCACTAACACTAAGAAAGAGGATCAGTCCAGTTCTGAGGTCTTTACACTGGTTCCTCACTAACACTAAGAAAGAGGATCAGTCCAGTTCTGAAGTCTTTACACTGGTTCCTCACTAACACTAAGAAAGTGGGTCAGTCCAGTTCTGAGGTCTTTACACTGGTTCCTCACTAACACTAAGAAAGTGGGTCAGTCCAGTTCTGAGGTCTTTACACTGGTTCCTCACTAACACTAAGAAAGAGGATCAGTCCAGTTCTGAGGTCTTTACACTGGTTCCTCACTAACACTAAGAAAGAGGATCAGTCCAGTTCTGAGGTCTTTACACTGGTTCCTCACTAACACTAAGAAAGTGGGTCAGTCCAGTTCTGAAGTCTTTACACTGGTTCCTCACTGACACTAAGAAAGTGGATCAGTCCAGTTCTGAAGTCTTTACACTGGTTCCTCACTAACACTAAGAAAGTGGGTCAGTCCAGTTCTGAAGTCTTTACACTGGTTCCTCACTGACACTAAGAAAGTGGGTCAGTCCAGTTCTGAAGTCTTTACACTGGTTCCTCACTGACACTAAGAAAGTGGGTCAGTCCAGTTCTGAAGTCTTTACACTGGTTCCTCACTGACACTAAGAAAGAGGATCAGTCCAGTTCTGAGGTCTTTACACTGGTTCCTCACTAACACTAAGAAAGTGGGTCAGTCCAGTTCTGAAGTCTTTACACTGGTTCCTCACTAACACTAAGAAAGTGGGTCAGTCCAGTTCTGAAGTCTTTACACTGGTTCCTCACTAACACTAAGAAAGAGGATCAGTCCAGTTCTGAGGTCTTTACACTGGTTCCTCACTAACACTAAGAAAGTGGGTCAGTCCAGTTCTGAAGTCTTTACACTGGTTCCTCACTGACACTAGAAAGTGGGTCAGTCCAGTTCTGAAGTCTTTACACTGGTTCCTCACTGACACTAAGAAAGTGGGTCAGTCCAGTTCTGAAGTCTTTACACTGGTTCCTCACTGACACTAAGAAAGAGGATCAGTCCAGTTCTGAGGTCTTTACACTGGTTCCTCACTAACACTAAGAAAGAGGATCAGTCCAGTTCTGAGGTCTTTACACTGGTTCCTCACTAACACTAAGAAAGAGGATCAGTCCAGTTCTGAAGTCTTTACACTGGCTTCCTGTCTGTCAAAGAACTGATTTCAAAATACTGTTCCTGGTTTATAAAGCATTGAATGGTTTTAATGGTTTTAATGGTTTATGGCACAAACATAACAGATAACAAATGACAAACAGTGCAGGAAGAGGCAAAAACCCACTGGGCGTATTTAAAGCCTCCACCTAAATAATGTTAAACACCCTCTCAACCCTTAAAGCTGGTCTTCACCTGAGAGGTGGTGTTCTGCAGCGGAGCCGCCTCCACATGCTGCTGCAGTGACATCACTTCCTGTCGAGCCTGGAAACAATACAGATGACAGTTAGACCTCACTTCCTGTTGCCGGGCACGCTCCACGTGTTAGTAAAGGTAATGATATATTAGATAATGAGGATCCAGGTGCTCCAGGTGTTAGTAAAGGTGATGATATATTAGATAATGAGGTTCCAGATGTTAGTAAAGGTAATGATATATTAGATAATGAGGATCCAGGTGTTCCAGGTGTTAGTAAAGGTGATGATATATTAGATAATGAGGTTCCAGGTGTTAAGGGTTCCAGATGTTAGTAAAGGTGATGATATATTAGATAATGAGGTTCCAGGTGTTAAAGGTGTTCCAGATGTTAGTAAAGGTAATGATATATTAGATAATGAGGTTCCAGATGTTAGTAAAGGTGATGATATATTAGATAATGAGGTTCCAGGTGTTAGTAAAGGTGATGATATATTAGATAATGAGGTTCCAGGTGTTAGTAAAGGTGATGATATATTAGATAATGAGGTTCCAGGTGTTAGTAAAGGTGATGATATATTAGATAATGAGGTTCCAGGTGTTAGTAAAGGTAATGATATATTAGATAATGAGGTTCCAGGTGTTAAAGGTGTTCCAGGTGTTAGTAAAGGTAATGATATATTAGGTAATGAGGTTCCAGGTGTTAAAGGTGTTCCAGGTGTTAGTAAAGGTAATGATATATTAGATAATGAGGTTCCAGATGTTAGTAAAGGTGATGATATATTAGATAATGAGGTTCCAGGTGTTAAAGGTGTTCCAGGTGTTAGTAAAGGTAATGATATATTAGGTAATGAGGTTCCAGGTGTTAAAGGTGTTCCAGGGTTTAGTAAAGGTAATGATATATTAGATAATGAGGATCCAGGTGTTAAAGGTGTTCCAGGTGTTAGTAAAGGTAATGATATATTAGATAATGAGGATCCAGGTGTTCCAGGTGTTAGTAAAGGTAATGATATATTAGATAATGAGGTTCCAGGTGTTAGTAAGGTATGATATATTAGATAATGAGGATCCAGGTGTTCCAGATGTTAGTAAAGGTAATGATATATTAGATAATGAGGTTCCAGGTGTTAAAGGTGTTCCAGGTGTTAGTAAAGGTAATGATATATTAGATAATGAGGATCCAGGTGTTCCAGGTGTTAGTAAAGGTAATGATATATTAGATAATGAGGTTCCAGATGTTAAAGGTGTTCCAGGTGTTAGTAAAGGTAATGATATATTAGGTAATGAGGTTCCAGGTGTTAAAGGTGTTCCAGGTGTTAGTAAAGGTAATGATATATTAGATAATGAGGATCCAGGTGTTAAAGGTGTTCCAGGTGTTAGTAAAGGTAATGATATATTAGATAATGAGGATCCAGGTGTTCCAGGTGTTAGTAAAGGTAATGATATATTAGATAATGAGGTTCCAGGTGTTAGTAAAGGTAATGATATATTAGATAATGAGGATCCAGGTGTTCCAGATGTTAGTAAAGGTAATGATATATTAGATAATGAGGTTCCAGGTGTTAAAGGTGTTCCAGGTGTTAGTAAAGGTAATGATATATTAGATAATGAGGATCCAGGTGTTCCAGGTGTTAGTAAAGGTAATGATATATTAGATAATGAGGTTCCAGGTGTTAGTAAAGGTAATGATATATTAGATAATGAGGATCCAGGTGTTCCAGGTGTTAGTAAAGGTAATGATATTAGATAATGAGGATCCAGGTGTTCCAGGTGTTAGTAAAGGTAAGATATATTAGATAATGAGGTTCCAGGTGTTAGTAAAGGTAATGATATATTAGATAATGAGGTTCCAGGTGTTAAAGGTGTTCCAGATGTTAGTAAAGGTAATGATATTAGATAATGAGATTCCAGGTGTTAAAGGTGTTCCAGGTGTTAGTAAAGGTGATGATATATTAGATAATGAGGTTCCAGGTGTTAAAGGTGTTCCAGGTGTTAGTAAAGGTGATGATATATTAGATAATGAGGTTCCAGGTGTTAAAGGTGTTCCAGGTGTTAGTAAAGTATGATATATTAGATAATGAGGTCCAGGTGTTCCAGGTGTTAGTAAGGTAATGATATATTAGATAATGAGGTTCCAGTGTTAAAGTGTTCCAGGTGTTAGTAAAGGTAATGATATATTAGATAATGAGGTTCCAGGTGTTAAAGGTGTTCCAGGTGTTAGTAAGGTGATGATATATTAGATATGAGGTTCCAGGTGTTAAAGGTGTTCCAGATGTTAGTAAAGGTGATGATATATTAGATAATGAGGTTCCAGGTGTTAAAGGTGTTCCAGGTGTTAGTAAAGGTGATGATATATTAGATAATGAGGTTCCAGGTGTTAGTAAAGGTGATGATATATTAGATAATGAGGTTCCAGGTGTTAGTAAAGGTATGATATATTAGATAATGAGGTTCCAGGTGTTAGTAAAGGTAATGATATATTAGATAATGAGGTCCAGGTGTTCCAGTGTTTGGTAAAGGTGATGA
>JAAKFY010000010.1:427801-452801 GCA_011823955.1 Dissostichus mawsoni
TAGCTTCAAGTTGAGTTCACATAGAGGAGAGGAGATGAGATGAGAGGAGAGGAGATGAGAGGAGATGAGAGGAGAGGAGAGGAGAGGAGGAGAGAGGAGAGAGAGAGAGGAGGGAGGGGAGAGGAGAGGAGAGGAGAGGAGGAGAGGAGAGGAGGAGAGGAGAGGAGAGGAGAGGAGAGAGAGGAGAGGAGAGAGAGGAGAGGAGATGAGGGGAGAGGAGAGGAGAGGAGGAGAGGAGAGGAGAGGAGATGAGAGGAGATGAGAGGAGAGGAGATGAGAGGAGAGGAGAGGAGGAGAGGAGAGGAGGGAGAGGAGAGGAGAGGAGAGAGAGGAGAGAGGAGAGAGAGGAGAGGAGATGAGGGAGAGGAGAGGAGAGGAGGAGAGGAGAGAGAGGAGAGAGGAGAGGAGAGGAGAGGAGATGAGAGGAGATGAGAGAGATGAGAGGAGAGAGAGAGAGGAGATGAGAGGAGATGAGAGGAGAGGAGAGGAGGAGAGGAGAGGAGAGAGAGGAGGGAGAGAGAGGAGATGAGAGGAGAGGAGGAGATGAGAGGAGAGAGAGGAGAGGAGGGGAGAGGAGAGGAGAGGGAGGAGGAGAGGAGAGAGAGGAGAGGAGAGAGAGGAGAGGAGATGAGAGGAGAGAGAGGAGAGGAGAGGAGAGGAGGAGAGGAGGAGAGGAAGAGAGGAGAGGAGAGAGAGGAGAGGAGATGAGAGGAGGGAGAGGAGAGGAGAGGAGAGGAGAGAGAGGAGAGGAGGGGAGAGGAGAGGAGATGAGAGGAGATGAGATGAGGAGGAGGAGGAGGAGAGGAGAGGAGGAGAGAGAGGAGAGGAGAGAGAGGAGAGGAGAGGAGAGAGAGGAGGAGATGAGATGAGAGGAGAGAGAGGAGAGGAGATGAGAGGAGGGGAGAGGAGAGAGAGGAGAGGAGAGAGAGGAGGGGAGAGGAGAGGAGGGTGAGGAGAGGAGAGGAGGGGTGAGGAGAGGAGAGGAGAGGAGAGGAAGAGAGGAGATGAGAGGAGAGGAGAGGAGAGGAGAGAGAGGAGAGGAGAGGAGAGGAGAGAGAGGAGAGAGAGGAGAGGAGAGAGAGGGAGGGAGAGGAGAGGAGAGAGAGGAGATGAGATGAGAGAGAGGAGAGGAGATGAGAGGAGAGGAGAGGAGAGGAGGGGAGGAGAGAGAGGAGAGAGAGGAGAGGAGGAGAGGAGAGGAGAGAGAGGAGAGGAGAGGAGAGAGAGGAGAGAGAGGAGATGAGATGAGAGGAGAGAGAGGAGAGGAGATGAGAGGAGAGAGAGGAGAGGAGAGAGAGGAGGGGAGAGGAGGGGTGAGGAGAGGAGGGGAGAGGAGAGAGAGGAGAGGAGGGAGAGGAGAGGAGAGAGAGGAAGGAAGAGAGGAGGGGAGAGGAGGGGTGAGGAGAGGAGGGGAGAGGAGAGAGAGGAGAGGAGGGAGAGGAGAGGAGAGAGAGGAGAGGAGAGGAGAGGAGAGAGAGGAGGGGAGAGGAGAGAGAGGAGAGGAGAGGAGAGGAAGAGAGGAGGGGAGAGAGAGAGAGGAGAGGAGAGGAGAGGAGGAGGAGGAGGAGGAGGAGGAGGAGGAGGAGGAGGAGGAGGAGGAGGAAGGGTTACCTGGGAGAGAGCGCTCTGAGAGAACAGCTCCAGCCAGTCGCTCTGAGACAAATCACACAAAATAAAAATCATGTTAATAAAATACAATTTAAAAGAAATACTGAGAGTTTTGTGATGAAAGAAACTTCTGTCTTTAAAATGAAAGAACGTATTGATCAGATTCCCCACAGACGCCTCACTCTGAGGGACGGTCCCCACAGACGCCTCACTCTGAGGGACGGTCCCCACAGACGCCTCACTCTGAGGGACGGTCCCCACAGACGCCTCACTCTGAGGGACGGTCACCACAGACACCTCACTCTGAGGGACGGTCCCCACAGACGCCTCACTCTGAGGGACGGTCCCCCAGACGCCTCACTCTGAGGGACGGTCCCCACAGACGCCTCACTCTGAGGGACGGTCCCCACAGACGCCTCACTCTGAGGGACGGTCCCCACAGACGCCTCACTCTGAGGGACGGTCCCCACAGACGCCTCACTCTGAGGGACGGTCCCCACAGACGCCTCACTCTGAGGGACGGTCCCCACAGACGCCTCACTCTGAGGGACGGTCCCCACAGACGCCTCACTCTGAGGGACGGGTGGGGAACATTCGCCCCCAGATATTCAGATTAAATGCTGAAATGATTATAAATCTTCATAAATAAAACAGGAGGTGTTGTAAACATGTAAACATGTAAACATGTAAACAGGAAGCAACCTGCTCCGGCCCCGAGACGTCGGGGAACAAACGCTGCAGCGACGCCTGGAAGTCAGAGCTCAGGGAAACGCACCTCGCCTCCGCTGCAGCCTGGCACAATAAAACACATTTCTGAGTGTCCCTTCAAAATAAAGCTGATTCTTCCTGTTTGTTTAATTGTTTAATGAACCGACCAGCGCCTCGTTAAGCTCCGCCTCCCGCCGCCCGCTGTCACTCTCCACCGCCGTGTTCTCCTGAGGAGGAAACAGTTTATTTATTCATTCAATTATCTTCCATTCCATCAAATTCAGGGTTTTGACCGCACCGCTTCTTTTACATTTATATTTGTTCCTGTTTCCTGGAGGAAGTAAAGAAAGGATGTGTTTGTTGTTTGAGGAGCGATAAAGTCTTGAAGACATGAAGACACTTCTACTTCCTGCTTCGCTCTGACGCAGTATTTTCACAGGAAAGTGGGCGGGACGTACAAATTCCTGTTTCATCACTACGTCTGGTTGGTTGTACTCACGTTGCTATGGTTACGCTCCTGTTGCAGCTCCTCTCTGAGACGCTGAAGCTCCTCCTCCAAACGCAGCAGCTGGGAGTCGCCCTCCAGACTGACAACAACAACAACAACAACAACAGCAACGTTAAACAACAACGTAAACACGAAAGAAAAAAAACATGTTAACCAATAGACACACAAGCTCAAACTCAACGACAAAACAACGGCAAGCAACAGACACAACAATAAACAACAACAACGTTAAACAAACGTAAAACAACAACAACAAAAACGTCAAACAACAACATTAGCAACAAAGTAAAATACAACCACAAACAACAACATTAAACAACAGACACAACCCAAAAACTCAACACCAACAACAATGAAACACAACAACAACAACAACAATGAACACAACAACAACAATGAAACACAACAACAACAACAATGAAACACAACAACAACAACGAAACACAACAACATCAATGAAACACAACAACTATTTTTAAAACCACGACTTTTACCTTTCAAACGGCTGCTCAGTCTCCGTCTCACTTCCTGATCCCTGCAGAGGAGGAGGAGAGGAGGAGGAGAGGAGGAGAGGAGGCGGAGGAGGAGGAGGAGGAGGAGAGGAGGAGGAGGAGAGGAGGAGAGGAGGAGGAGAGGAGGAGGAGAGGAGGAGAGGAGGAGGAGGAGGAGAGGAGGAGAGGAGGAGGAGAGGAGGAGAGGAGGGAGGAGGAGAGGAGGAGAGGAGGAGGAGGAGGGGAGGAGGAGGGGAGAGGAGGAGGAGGAGAGGAGGAGAGGAGGAGGAGGGAGGGGGAGGAGGAGCAGGAGGAGAGGAGGAGGAGGAGGAGGAGGAGGAGGAGGAGGGAGGAGGAGGAGGAGGAGGCTCACAGGTTATTTCACGTTCAATAACTCTCTAAAGTGTGAAGGTGATGAAATGGAGCGTAACTCTAAAGTGTGAAGGTGATGAAATGGAGCGTAACTCTCTAAAGTGTGAAGGTGATGAAATGGAGCGTAACTCTCTAAAGTGTGAAGGTGATGAAATGGAGCGTAACTCTCTAAAGTGTGAAGGGGAAATGGAGCGTACTCTCTAAAGTGTGAAGGTGATGAAATGGAGCGTAACTCTCTAAAGTGTGAAGGTGATGAAATGGAGCGTAACTCTCTAAAGTGTGAAGGTGATGAAATGGAGCGTAACTCTAAAGTGTAGCGGCCCGTCCACACGGCGTGTGTTGAAGCTTCAACGCAGCTTCCCATTCACTTTGAATGGGGTGACGTCACGCTTTGCCGAACTGCATTGTGGTTCCGTCGCTTCGCTTTGCCTCCGTTGCTCGCTTCAAAAGTTGAGAAAAGTTCAACTTTTCAAGCTTCGACGGAAGCGCCAGCCAATCAAATCATATGCCAGTACAAGCTCTGGCCAATCAAACCGCGTGCTTGTGTGTCTGGGCGGGAGATTCATGTGATTGGTTGTTGGTCGAGTTTCAGACACGCCCACCGGCAAGCTTCAACGCACGCTGCCGTGTGGACGCTGCGTTGCGTAACTCTCTAAAGTGTGAAGGTGATGAAATGGAGCGTAACTCTCCAAAGTGTGAAGGTGATGAAATGGAGCGTAACTCTAAAGTGTGAAGGTGATGAAATGGAGCGTAACTGTTTTGAAGGTGATGAAATGGAGCGTAACTCTCTAAAGTTTGAAGGTGATGAAATGGAGCGTAACTCTAAAGTGTGAAGGTGATGAAAATGGAGCGTACCTCTCTCTGCTCTCCAGCTGCTTCCTCTCTGAACACACAAACAGAAACAGGTTTAGACTGCAGTTCCTCTGACGTCCACCAGGAGCTGCTGTCATCAAACTGATCCACTTCATACAGACTGTGCTGTGTTTCTCACCTCTGTGATGTCATCAGCTGCAGCTCCGCCCTCAGCGCAGTAAGCTCCGCCTCCAGAACGCCGACCTGCTCGTCTCTGAGCTGCACGCTAACAGGAAGTCAGACAGGAAGTCAAACTACAGTCCGCCACAACGACCTGGAAGTTCACGTTGTGTTGGGGCGCAAATTATTCTTCTTTATTGTAGACTGAAAGTAACATTTAAATATAAGTCTTTAAAAGTCTTTACAATGCAGGAAACTAATTCTCCAAACTCCGCTTGTCCGAAATCCTCCCATTTCTAAGGGACATGAAAGAGTGAAAAACACCAGTGCTTCATTTATGGTTAAAGGATGAAGAAGAAGAGTTACCTGTGTTTCAGCTGCTCCACCTCAGACACCTGCGCCCCCTGCAGGACACAACCTGTTACTACCCATATTCACTGAAGTTAATACCACATATTCACTGAAGTTAATACCACATATTCACTGACGTTACTACCAGATACTCACTGAAGTTACTACCAGATACTCACTGAAGTTACTACCAGATACTCACTGAAGTTACTACCAGATACTCACTGAAGTTACTACCAGATACTCACTGACGTTACTACCAGATACTCACTGAAGTTACTACAGATACTCACTGAAGTTACTACCAGATACTCACTGAAGTTACTACCAGATACTCACTGAAGTTACTACCAGATATTCATTGAAGTTACTACCAGATACTCACTGAAGTTACTACCAGATACTCACTGACGTTACTACCAGTTACTCACTGAAGTTACTACCAGATACTCACTGAAGTTACTACCAGATACTCACTGACGTTACTACCAGATACTCACTGAAGTTACTACCAGATATTCATTGAAGTTACTACCAGATACTCACTGAAGTTACTACCAGATACTCACTGAAGTTACTACCATATACTCACTGAAGTTACTACCAGATACTCACTGAAGTTACTACCAGATACTCACTGAAGTTACTACCAGATACTCACTGACGTTACTACCAGATACTCACTGAAGTTACTACCAGATACTCACTGAAGTTACTACCAGATACTCACTGAAGTTACAACCAGATACTCACTGAAGTTACTACCAGATATTCATTGAAGTTACTACCAGATACTCACTGAAGTTACACCAGATACTCACTGAAGTTACTACCAGATACTCACTGAAGTTACTACCAGATACTCACTGAAGTTACTACCAGATATTCATTGAAGTTACTACCAGATACTCACTGAAGTTACTACCAGATACTCACTGAAGTTACTACCAGATACTCACTGAAGTTACTACCAGATACTCACTGAAGTTACTACCAGATACTCACTGAAGTTACTACCAGATACTCACTGAAGTTACTACCAGATACTCACTGAAGTTACTACCAGATACTCACTGAAGTTACTACCAGATATTCACTGACGTTACTACCAGATACTCACTGACGTTAACACCAGATACTCACTGACGTTACTACCAGATACTCACTGAAGTTACTACCAGATACTCACTGACGTTACTACCAGATACTCACTGAAGTTACTACCAGATATTCACTGAAGTTACTACCAGATATTCATTGAAGTTACTACCAGATACTCACTGACGTTACTACCAGATACTCACTGAAGTTACTACCAGATACTCACTGAAGTTACTACCAGATACTCACTGACGTTACTACCAGACTCACTGAAGTTACTACCAGATACTCACTGACGTCACTACCAGATACTCACTGACGTCACTACCAGATACTCACTGACGTCACTACCAGATACTCACTGAAGTTACTACCAGATACTCACTGACGTTAACACCAGATACTCACTGAAGTTACTACCAGATACTCACTGACGTTAACACCAGATACTCACTGAAGTTACTACCAGATACTCACTGACGTTACTACCAGATACTCACTGAAGTTACAACCAGATACTCACTGAAGTTACTACCAGATACTCACTGACGTTACTACCAGATACTCACTGAAGTTACTACCAGATACTCACTGACGTCACTACCAGATACTCACTGACGTCACTACCAGATACTCCTGACGTCACTACCAGATACTCACTGACGTCACTACCAGATACTCACTGACGTCACTACCAGATACTCACTGACGTCACTACCAGATACTCACTGAAGTTACAACCAGATACTCACTGACGTTACTACCAGATACTCACTGAAGTTACTACCAGATACTCACTGAAGTTAACACCAGATACTCACTGAAGTTACTACCAGATACTCACTGACGTTACTACCAGATACTCACTGAAGTTACTACCAGATACTCACTGACGTTACTACCAGATACTCACTGACGTTACACCAGATACTCACTGACGTTACTACAGATACTCACTGACGTTAACACCAGATACTCACTGACGTTACTACCAGATACTCACTGACGTTACTACCAGATACTCACTGAAGTTACCACCAGATACTCACTGAAGTTTAACACCAGATACTCACTGACGTTACTACCAGATACTCACTGACGTTACTACCAGATACTCACTGAAGTTACAACCAGATACTCACTGAAGTTACAACCAGATACTCACTGAAGTTACTACCAATACTCACTGAAGTCACTACCAGATACTCACTGACGTTACTACCAGATACTCACTGACGTTACTACCAGATATTCACTGACGTTACTACCAGATACTCACTGACGTTAACACCAGATACTCACTGACGTTACTACCAGATACTCACTGACGTTAACACCAGATACTCACTGACGTTACTACCAATACTCACTGAAGTTACTACCAGATACTCACTGACGTTACTACCAGATACTCACTGAAGTTACTACCAGATATTCACTGAAGTTACTACCAGATATTCATTGAAGTTACTACCAGATACTCACTGACGTTACTACCAGATACTCACTGAAGTTACTACCAGATACTCACTGAGTTACTACCAGATACTCACTGACGTTACTACCAGATACTCACTGAAGTTACTACCAGATACTCACTGACGTCACTACCAGATACTCACTGACGTCACTACCAGATACTCACTGACGTCACTACCAGATACTCACTGAAGTTACTACCAGATACTCACTGACGTTAACACCAGATACTCACTGAAGTTACTACCAGATACTCACTGACGTTACTACCAGATACTCACTGAAGTTACTACCAGATACTCACTGACGTCACTACCAGATACTCACTGACGTCACTACCAGATACTCACTGACGTCACTACCAGATACTCACTGACGTCACTACCAGATACTCACTGAAGTTACTACCAGATACTCACTGACGTTAACACCAGATACTCACTGAAGTTACTACCAGATACTCACTGACGTTACTACCAGATACTCCTGAAGTTACTACCAGATACTCACTGACGTTACTACCAGATACTCACTGAAGTTACTACCAGATACTCACTGAAGTTACACCAGATACTCACTGAAGTTACTACCAGATACTCACTGACGTTACTACCAGATACTCACTGAAGTTACTACAGATACTCACTGACGTTACTACCAGATACTCACTGACGTCCACTACCAGATACTCACTGACGTCACTACCAGATACTCACTGACGTTACTACCAGATACTCACTGACGTTACTACCAGATATTCACTGACGTTACTACCAGATACTCACTGACGTTAACACCAGATACTCACTGACGTTACTACCAGATACTCACTGACGTTAACACCAGATACTCACTGACGTTACTACCAGATACTCACTGAAGTTACTACCAGATACTCACTGACGTTACTACCAGATACTCACTGAAGTTACTACCAGATATTCACTGAAGTTACTACCAGATATTCATTGAAGTTACTACCAGATACTCACTGACGTTACTACCAGATACTCACTGAAGTTACTACCAGATACTCACTGAAGTTACTGCCAGATACTCACTGACGTTACTACCAGATACTCACTGAAGTTACTACCAGATACTCACTGACGTCACTACCAGATACTCACTGACGTCACTACCAGATACTCACTGACGTCACTACCAGATACTCACTGAAGTTACTACCAGATACTCACTGACGTTAACACCAGATACTCACTGAAGTTACTACCAGATACTCACTGACGTTACTACCAGATACTCACTGAAGTTACAACCAGATACTCACTGAAGTTACTACCAGATACTCACTGACGTTACTACCAGATACTCACTGAAGTTACTACCAGATACACACTGACGTCACTACCAGATACTCACTGACGTCACTACCAGATACTCACTGACGTCACTACCAGATACTCACTGACGTCACTACCAGATACTCACTGACGTCACTACCAGATACTCACTGACGTCACTACCAGATACTCACTGACGTCACTACCAGATACTCACTGACGTCACTACCAGATACTCACTGAAGTTACTACCAGATACTCACTGAAGTTACTACCAGATACTCACTGAAGTTACTACCAGATACTCACTGACGTTACTACCAGATACTCACTGAAGTTACTACCAATACTCACTGAAGTTAACACCAGATACTCACTGAAGTTACTACCAGATACTCACTGACGTTACTACCAGATACTCACTGAAGTTACTACCAGATACTCACTGACGTTACTACCAGATACTCACTGACGTTAACACCAGATACTCACTGACGTTACTACCAGATACTCACTGACGTTAACACCAGATACTCACTGACGTTACTACCAGATACTCACTGACGTTACTACCAGATACTCACTGACGTTACTACCAGATACTCACTGAAGTTACAACCAGATACTCACTGAGTTAACACCAGATACTCACTGACGTTACTACCAGATACTCACTGACGTTACTACCAGATACTCACTGAAGTTACAACCAGATACTCACTGAAGTTACAACCAGATACTCACTGAAGTTACTACCAGATACTCACTGAAGTCACTACCAGATACTCACTGACGTTACTACCAGATACTCACTGACGTTACTACCATATACTCACTGACGTTACTACCCAGATACTCACTGACGTTACTACCATACTCACTGACGTTACAACCAGATACTCACTGACGTTACTACCAGATACTCACTGAAGTTACTACCAGATACTCACTGAAGTTACAACCAGATACTCACTGACGTTACTACCAGATACTCCATGACGTTACTACCAGATACTCACTGACGTTCTACCAGATACTCACTGACTTACTACCAGATACTCACTGAAGTTACTACCAGATAATCACTGACGTTACTACCAGATAATCACTGAAGTTACTACCAGATAATCACTGACGTTACTACCAGATACTCACTGACGTTACTACCAGATACTCACTGACGTTACTACCAGATACTCACTGACGTTACTACCAGATACTCACTGACGTTACTACCAGATACTCACTGAAGTTACTACCAATACTCACTGACGTTACTACCAGATACTCACTGAAGTTACTACCAGATACTCACTGACGTTACTACCAGATACTCACTGACGTTACTACCAGATACTCACTGACGTTACTACCAGATACTCACTGACGTTACTACCAGATACTCACTGAAGTTACTCCAGATACTCACTGACGTTAACACCAGATACTCACTGACGTTACTACCAGATACTCACTGAAGTTACTACCAAACTCACTGAAGTTACTACCGATACTCACTGACGTTACTACCAGATACTCACTGACGTTACTACCAGATACTCACTGACGTTACTACCAGATACTCACTGACGTTACTACCAGATACTCACTGACGTTACTACCAGATACTCACTGACGTTACTACCAGATACTCACTGAAGTTACTACCAGATACTCACTGAAGTTAACACCAGATACTCACTGACGTTACTACCAGATACTCACTGACGTTACTACCAGATACTCACTGAAGTTAACACCAGATACTCACTGACGTTAACACCAGATACTCACTGAAGTTAACACCAGATACTCACTGACGTTACTACCAGATACTCACTGAAGTTAACACCAGATACTCACTGACGTTAACACCAGATACTCACTGAAGTTAACACCAGATACTCACTGACGTTACTACCAGATACTCACTGACGTTACTACCAGATACTCACTGACGTTACTACCAGATACTCACTGAAGTTACTACCAGTTACTCACTGAAGTTAACACCAGATACTCACTGACGTTAACACCAGATACTCACTGAAGTTAACACCAGATACTCACTGACGTTACTACCAATACTCACTGACGTTACTACCAGATACTCACTGACGTTACTACCAGAACTCACTACTGAAGTTACTACCAGTTACTCACTGAAGTTACACCAGATACTCACTGAAGTTACTACCAGATACTCACTGAAGTTACTACCAGATACTCACTGACGTTACTACCAGATACTCACTGAAGTTAACACCAGATACTCACTGACGTTAACACCAGATACTCACTGAAGTTAACACCAGATACTCACTGACGTTACTACCAGATACTCACTGACGTTACTACCAGATACTCACTGACGTTCTACCAGATACTCACTGAAGTTAACACCAGATACTCACTGAAGTTAACACCATGCATCAAAGTGCATCAAACCATGAGGATACAACTCAGAACTGCAGGAACATTAGATTGTGTTATAATGCTCCAAATATCTCCCAGAAACCTGCAGGTCCGCTGCAACTCTGACCACTTTTAAATCCAGGCTGCAGATTTATAATATAACTAATCTTCTCACACACTGCGCAACTTTCATTCATATATTTTTTCTTTTGATATTTATTTGAATATCTTTGCTTTTTAATGACTGTTTTTAAATGCCATTTTCTTAATCTCTTTCATTTTCGTAAAGCACTTTGAATTACCTTGTGTTGAAAGGTGCTGTATAAATAAACCTGCCTTGCCTAGATTATCCTGCTGAACTAAAAGTATCATAAACGTTGAGATTATTTCATCCAAAATCACATGGAGGAATCCCATTGGCCCAGGGAGACGCTGCCTTCAGGGACCCACAGAGGAACAGGACATCCTGCAGGTGTGTTCAGGTGTGATCTCTCCACACCTGGCTGGGATGTTAAGCTGTGAAGGTCCGTCACTAAGAACTGGTCAGACGGTAAACATGGAGGATCCGGTTCTCTGAACAAAGACCCTCTCTGGAAGAAACTATCGGCCATTCATTTTACGAATGCGTGTGTTGTAGAATATTGTGGTATGATGTAGAATGTTTTATTAGAAGAACGACGGGACAAAAGGTTCAACTCCAGGATAAAGACATTCTTATATACTTCAGGGCTGATAGTATGGACGCAGATTTTGTCTTTTTTGTGCAGTTAATTGTATTTTTAGGGAAATGTTTTATCCTTAAATAAAAATGGGCTGACTCCAAATCAAATTTTGTACATATCAAGAATTTAAACAATATATTAGCACTATTAAATCTAATTTGGTATTTAAAAAATATTTATTCTGAAGTTTCAAAATGAATTTTTCTTTCCTTTTTTTCCTTTTCTTTATTTACTGTATGTAGTGTCTCTCTCTGACCCCTCCCTCTGGTGACGGTGTAACTTCCTCGAGTGTTTTGGATTATATGAAATATCCTTACGTGGACTATCTGACTACCTGAGTGTTTGAACCACACATTAACATCAGGTGTTTACCTGTCCTGCAGCCTGGCTCTCCAGCTGGGCCCGGAGCTCCTGCAGGTCGGCGTCTCTGAGCGCCAGCGCCCCCTGCAGCTCTGAGGAGGAACAGCAGGAAACACAAGATATGCAGTTATTACGGGTCGAGTGGATGGGATGGAAACACAGAAAGAGGCTGAAGGAATACTTTATTTCCTCGGTTATTGGGTGGAAACGGAGCCAGTTAGAAGTCCAATGCTCTTTGTGTTACCATGATTCAAAGCAATGAGAGTAAATATGGACTGGGATGTTTCTGAAATGTTTTGGGAGCATAACAGAAACTCAACAGCTCAATAATAAGCAAAGAATAGAGAAAGAAAGAAAGAGCTCTTGATGAAAAGCTGTTATTTTAACACTCATTATATTTTCCTCCGTGAGTATGTACTCACCGCTAACGGCGGCGGCCTCCTGCTGTGCGGCGTTCAGCTCTGACATCACTTCCTGCAGACGCTGCTGCAGAGCCCACTCAGTGTCCTAAACACACAACACACTTCCTGTTAGCTGCAGCTACACATATAAATGACTCACTTTTAGCATTAAGCTAACCCTAAAGCCTTTAATCCAAAGAGAGCCTCGTCTGTCACTTCTCCGTAGATCTGCAGGTTGCCATAATAATCTGGTCTGATGAACATAAGACCTCCGAACACTTTTGATGGTAGTTTGTTATCTAATAAAGGATGTCTTGTTCTCTCCGACCAATCGGTGTCCTGCAGTGTTTTAACATCAACTCTTAGTATCGCTGGGAAAACTAAACGAGTGCCTGGGACCATCCACAACTTCTCCTAATGTAAATCCATAAAGAGAGTCAGGATAACCTCTGGGATCAGATTTGGACTATTCTTGTCTTATTCTTTGCAAATGTAATGCTAGACTTCTACACCACTTTAAGAACAGGCTCAATGTCTCAATACCTGAAACATGAATTACTCTAGACATAAGAATGTTGTCTTTCTGATACGTTTGGTTCAGTGAGTTATCTGTGAGGTTTCTGATGCTACATGTGGTTGTTTCTTATAATGGAGAACCCTGAGAGAGTGGAGTGGTGTGCAGTGTTTAAGCCTCTCGTGTTTCAGCCTCTCGTGTTTCTGACCCGGGTTTGGGCTGCTTCCTGCTCGGCGGCGGCCATCTTTGCCTCCAGGCCGCGGCGGCGCTCCTCGTCGGCGCGCAGAGCGTCGCTACGCTCCGTTAGCTCGCGGCTGAGGTGCAGGCAGTCGCTCCGCAGACGGGCCAGCTCGGCGTTCTGCCGGCTCTCCGCCTGGCTGCTCGCTTGGTTCAGAGCGTCGCGCAGGATCGAGTTCTCCTGCTGCAGCCGAGCCAGCTGAGCGTTCGGCCCGTTCTCCAGCTGCTCTTGCAGAACAACAACCTGTCAAGGTAAACACACCGTTAGCTCAACATGCTACAAACACACTGTTAGCTCAACAGGCTACAAACACACCAATCTGTCAACGGTAAACACACCGTTAGCTCAATAGGCTACAAACACACCATTAGCTCAACAGGCTACAAACACACCAATCTGTCAACGGTAAACACACCGTTAGCTCAACATGCTACAAACACAGTTAGCTCAACATGCTACAGATAAACCGATCTGTCCACGGTAAACAGAACGTTAGCTGATATTAGACACAGGATCAAGATCAAACTTGCCATTTGGTCCCGGTGTGGGACAAGAAAAGGATTTCTGAACAACTGAATTAGAACTGAATTACATCTGCTCAGAGAAACACAACCCGGAACTTGAGTCTTGACTTGGACCTGCACCCCAGGACTAGAAATGATTCAATCGTTCCCTCAAGAAGTTCTGGATTTACGTAGACTTTCCCTAAAGGACTTTTCCTGGGCTTGGCATCTTGAAGACTTAACTTGATCAACCCTTAAGGACTTGAGGCGTTTCATTAACAGGACTTAAGATTTAACCTAGCTGTCCCTCATGGACATCAAACCCTTGATGAGAAACTTGACCTTGCCCTTCAGAACAGAGAGTCGGAGCGTACCTTCTGGTTCAGCGTCTCGGTGAGTTTCAGGTGCTCCTGCTCGCCGGCCTCCATGCTGACCCGCATGGCGTCCAGTTTCTGAGTCTGAGCGCTCAGCTCCGCCTTCAGACGCGCATCCAGAGAGCCCATCTTGGATTTCTCTGCACCAAGTTCCTGAAGGAGGAAACCAAGAAGAACCGAGGTGAGTTCTGATGGAGAAACTACAAGGTAAGAAAATGGAGCTGCTGTGATGCAGACTCGATCTGATAATAAAGTGTTATCGAATCGAATCGTAAGAACACTGACTCATCAAGTTTATCAACCCATGTACCCATGTACTTCTACTACCATAACATTTAATCAGAAAACATTCATTTGGTTAATCTGAGCAACCTTTTAAAGAGCACCTTTACAGGAGGAAGATACTTAAGGTGTCTTGTTAGCGTTCTGTGTTTGGTAGCGTTGTTGTGATATGAGAAACCAACAGGACAGAATTATTAACTCTTAGAGATCATTGACTCACCTTGCTGAGCTCTTTGAGGCGGGTCTTGGCGGCGGCGGCAACTTCCTGCTCGGCGGTCCGAAGCTTCTCCTTCTCCTCCAGCTGCTTCTTCAGGGTGGACAGAGGGTCTCCTTTCTGACAGGCCTGAGGGACGAACAGACGTTACTGTAACATGCTAGAAGACTAAAACCAGCTGTCAAGAACTTTCTAGAGGAGATGAGTCCTAAACCCTGACATGAGTCAGCATTATGAGTCCTAAACCCTGACATGAGTCAGCATTATGAGTCCTAAACCCTGACATGAGTCAGCATTATGAGTCCTGAACCCTGACATGAGTCAGCATTATGAGTCCTGAACCCTGACGAGTCAGCATTATGAGTCCTAACCCTGACATGAGTCAGCATTATGAGTCCTAAACCCTGACATGAGTCAGCATTAGGAGACCTAAAACTGACATGAGTCAGTATTATGAGTCCTAACCCTGACATGAGTCAGCATTATGAGTCCTAAACCCTGACATGAGTCAGCATTATGAGTCCTATGAGTCCAAACCCTGACATGAGTCAGCATTATGAGTCCTAAACCCTGACATGAGTCAGCATTATGAGTCCTAAACCCTGACATGAGTCAGCATTATGAGACCTAAACCCTGACATGACTCAGCATTATGAGACCTAAACCCTGACATGACTCAGCATTATGAGTCCTAAACCCTGACATGATTCCTAAACCCTGACATGATTCCTAAACCCTGACATGAGTCAGCATTTCTTCACTTCATGTCCCCTGGTCTGGAGGTCAATGGTTTTCTTAATGTGTGTTTGGTTGTTATCCTGAAATAAGGTCTGTGGTTAACACAAGCTGAAGAGATGTTAACGTTTTACATCAAATACGTCAGTAAATACCCCACTGGGTTTAGCTTTTTACTTCAGAAATCATGAAGTGGTGTTAATATGTGGAGATTATCCTGCTGAACTAAACGTGTAAGAATCAGAAACATTAGTTTGACACAGAGATTATTTTAACCCTAAATCACATGGAGGGCCCATTGGTCCAGGAGATGCTGCAGGACTCTGTTTTCTGCTAACATCTGCAGTGATGGTTCTAGTGCTAACATTGAATCTGTTGTGTTTATGTACCAGCTGCCAGGAGTCGCCGGCCTTCTGGTTCAGGACCTCCATCAGTTTGCTGGTCTGGTCCTCGCTGAGCGTCCGGTTGGACACGGCGGACAGCAGCTCGCCGTACAGCAGCGAGGAGTCGGTCACTAACAGAGAAACAAGGACGAAACAAACCCGTCATTTAAAGGTCCCTATTATACTGTTTTACACAGGTCTCAGATATATACAGAACCTGTCTCTGATTGGCTGAAACACCAAACAGATCATTGCAGCATTACCCATAATCCCCTCTGTTTCAGCCCTGTTTCCAAAGTGCTGATTCTCTGTCTGTTACTTTAGATGAAAATAAGGAGCCCCTCCTCACGCCCCTCTGAGAGACATTTGGTTACAAAGAACTCAATGGTGCTCTAGGAGGAGATTCAGGTGATAAGGGGGGGGGGGTACCTTGGTTGGTTTTTTCCTGAAACTTTCAGAATCTCTTTACACAGAAGGGACACATGTTTATGTATAAAAGACATGAAAAAGTGGATTTTGCATAATAGGTGACCTTTAACACTTCATCGTGTGGTTCTACCGAGGTATATGATTGTGATATCTGATATACGTTCATCAGAAACCTCATTATGACCCCTGTAGGAGCCATTTAGGCCTATTATTATGTATGGTTAATGTTTACTACTATATAGTGCTCAGGTCCAATGGCGTGACACTACTGAGGCATTGGAAGTCTGCACGGTGGAATGAAAACGTATTTTCGACGGCATGCGTCCGCACACCTGATAATGTTATAGTGGTTGTGTTTATTTGACTATATCCAGTTCAAAAGTATCTCTAGGTTGGTAATGGAGCCAAGAGACGTGTGGATTCAACCCTTAAAGGTCCCATGTCATGCTTTTCTGGTTATCACCCGTCCCCTTGTGTGTTATCTAGCTTATTCTGCATGTAAACGGTCTGCAGAGTCACAAACCCTCAAAGTGCACCCTGTAGCGAGTAAAAGTCTAACACAGAGAAGACCTGTCTCTGCTGCCCCAGAACGCCTCGTTGGACATTTTTCTTTTTCCATTTTTTTCTTCCTGAGTATAGTGACATGACCATACCCAGGTCCAAATGGACCAATCCGTGGAGCTCCTCAAACACACACACTCACTCAGCCTTATATTTTCTCAGCTGCGGCTCCGCGGATTTCTCAGCCTGAGACAGCGATACCCCCCTCGCGAAACTCACCTGAACACACACACACACTCACAGCCAGGCTGAGTTTTGCGGTGTATCGCTGTCTCGCAGACCCCACGCAGCAACAAGGAAACGACCCCAGTAATCCAGCTCACGCTGTCCGCTCCAGCAGCGAGCCCCGCAACGTCCCCCCAACACGGCACCCAGACCCCACGCAGCATTCTCATCTGTTTGTCATTACTGGGGTCATTTCCTGGTTGCTAACAAACACCATTGTAAAACATAATCACTGATGTTCAGCTGTAACGGTGGTGGACTCATCAGAACAGAGTGGGCGAGCTGACCAATCAGAGCACAGTGGGCTCATAGGGAGGGGGGGGCAGGAGCTCCAACAAGGCGAGTGAATACACAGACTATACAGAGATGCTGTATGAGAAACCAATGTGAGTTTGGAACATTGAACAATGTAAATCTATTCCAGTAGACCTCAACAATGGAATCATGATCAGTAGAAATGGCCCTGAGTCAGGGGACCTTTAAGACTTATCTGTGACTACATGGCCTTCATAAAAGTACTGTACTGTACCGCATCGTACCGCATCGTACCGCATCGTACGCATCGTACCGATCGTAGCTTATTGTATCGTATTGTGCGTATGTGTAATTGTATCGGTACGACGTGGTACGATATGTGGAATTATAACTCTCTACTTTTGACAAACGACCACTACAACCCGACTCTTCTCACCTGGCTCCGGTTTGTTCTTGTTCTTCTTCTTGTTGCCCGGGGGCCCTTTGGGTTCTTCAGGTTTAGCAGCAGCCGGCGGTTCTTTGGTGACTTTAGCGACGACGTTAACGGGAGAAACGTCGACCACCGGCGCCACCGCCATCATCAGAACTTCCTTAGCGGCAGTTTCCACCACCACGACAACCGGCTCCACCTTGGCGGACTTCTTCTTCTTCTTCTCCTTTGGTGCGGCGGCTGGAGGAGCCTCGATGGTGGGGGCAACCACGATGGGTTCTGGTTCTGGTGTAGGTTCAGGCTCAGGCTCAGCGGCAGGTTCTGGTTCAGATTCTGGTTCGGTTGGAGCCACCTCAAAGTCAAAGTCAACGTTATTGTCAATCTTTCAGTTTGTGTGTACAGATAGAGAGATCGAAAATACCGTTTCCCACAATCCCGAATACAAAAAGAAATATATATATATAAAAATATGTATAAAAATATGAATATACCTAAATGATGCCCCTGTTACGAAACATCCTGTTATTGTATAAAGTTCATGAACTTGTATAAGATGCATCAGATGATCAGAAAAAAAGAGGACAATGAGAAGGTGAGGTTTCAATGTATAACGTTCCTTATTGCAAAGGTTTACTCCGTTTACCGCAGGTCTGTTTCATTACAGCTGGTGAAATGTTCTCAGCTGTCTGATGTACATACACACAATCAACAGACACATTTATACACATGCACACATTAAGACCTAAAAGCACCTCCTCGCCGGCGTCGCTCCCCGGTTCCTCCTCCTTCTCCTCCTTCCTCTTGGCCTTGTTCTTCTTCTCCTGGTTCTTGTCCTTCTTCTTCTTCTCTGCTCTGGTGGGCGGCGGTTGTTTGCGGCGCTGCTTGGCGAGCGCATCCTCGTACGACGTCTCCTTCATGGAGAGCGTCGACACCAGCGCGATGCCGACCGCCGAGATGAACATGAAGCCTCCGAAGACCATGAAGCCGAGAGTCTGCGGGTCGGAGACGTCCATCACGAGTCAGAGCGAGGAGCAGGAAGTCTGCAGGACGGCAAACATTTAGTCCACTTTAGTTTAGTTTGCTTGTTTATAGTGTCATGGACAGTCGCCATTGATCAACTCACAGAAAACTGTAAATGGGGCTGAAGCTACGCACATACTGGACACTACACCTGAAACAATCAGGAGGAAGGACTTTAAAGTAGAGACACTACATACTGATATACACCTGAACATCAGCAGGAGAGGACTCTTTAAAGTAGACCTACATACTGATATACACCTGAACATCAGCAGGAGAGGACTCTTTAAAGTAGAGCACTACATACTGAATACACCTGAACATCAGCAGGAGAGGACTCTTTAAAGTAGAGACACTACATACTGATATACACCTGAACATCAGCAGGAGAGGACTCTTTAAAGTAGAGACGCTACATACTGACATACACCTGACATCAGCAGGAGAGGACTTTTAAAGTAGAGACACTACATACTGATATACACCTGAACATCAGCAGGAGAGGACTCTTTAAAGTAGAGACACTACATACTGATATACACCTGAACATCAGAGGAGAGGACTCTTTAAAGTAGAGACACTACATACTGATATACACCTGAACATCAGCAGGAGAGGACTCTTTAAAGTAGAGACACTACATACTGATATACACTGAACATCAGCAGGAGAGGACTCTTTAAAGTAGAGACACTACATACTGACATACACCTGAACATCAGCAGGAGAGGACTCTTTAAAGTAGAGACACTACATACTGACATACACCTGAACATCAGCAGGAGAGGACTCTTTAAAGTAGAGACACTACATACTGAATACACCTGAAACATCAGCAGGAGAGGACTCTTTAAAGTAGAGACACTACATACTGACATACACCTGAACATCAGAGGAGAGGACTCTTTAAAGTAGAGACACTACATACTGACATACACCTGAACATCAGGAGGAGAGGACTCTTTAAAGTAGAGACACTACATACTGATATACACCTGAACATCAGCAGGAGAGGACTCTTTAAAGTAGAGACACTACATACTGATATACACCTGAACATCAGCAGGAGAGGACTCTTTAAAGTAGAGACACTACATACTGATATACACTGAACATCAGAGGAGAGGACTCTTTAAAGTAGACACATACTGACATACACCTGAACATCAGCAGGAGAGGACTCTTTAAAGTAGAGACACTACATACTGACATACACCTGAACATCAGCAGGAGAGGACTCTTAAAGTAGAGCACTACATACTGATATACACCTGAACATCAGGAGGAGAGGACTCTTTAAAGTAGAGACACTACATACTGACATACACCTGAACATCAGGAGAGAGGACTCTTTAAAGTAGAGACACTACATACTGATATACACCTGAACATCAGCAGGAGAGGACTCTTTAAAGTAGAGACACTACATACTGATATACACTGAACATCAGCAGGAGAGGACTCTTTAAAGTAGAGACACTACATACTGATATACACCTGAACATCAGCAGGAGAGGACTCTTTAAAGTATAGAGACACTACATACTGACATACACCTGAACATCAGCAGGAGAGGACTCTTTAAAGTAGAGACACTACATACTGACATACACCTGAACATCAGCAGGAGAGGACTCTTTAAAGTATAGACACTACATACTGACATACACCTGAACATCAGCAGGAGAGGACTCTTTAAAGTAGAGACATACATACTGATATACACCTGAACATCAGCAGGAGAGGACTCTTTAAAGTAGAGACACTACATACTGACATACACCTGAACATCAGCAGGAGAGGACTCTTTAAAGTAGAGACAACATACTGATATACACCTGAACATCAGCAGGAGAGGACTCTTTAAAGTAGAGACACTACATACTGATATACACCTGAACATCAGCAGGAGAGGACTCTTTAAAGTAGAGACACTACATACTGATATACACCTGAACATCAGCAGGAGAGGACTCTTTAAAGTAGAGACACTACATACTGACATACACCTGAACATCAGCAGGAGAGGACTCTTTAAAGTAGAGACACTACATACTGACATACACCTGAACATCAGCAGGAGAGGACTCTTTAAAGTAGAGACACTACATACTGATATACACCTGAACATCAGCAGGAGAGGACTCTTTAAAGTAGAGACACTACATACTGATATACACCTGAACATCAGCAGGAGAGGACTCTTTAAGTAGAGACGCTACATACTGACATTACACCTGAACATCAGCAGGAGAGGACTCTTTAAAGTAGAGACACTACATACTGAATACACCTGAACATCAGCAGGAGAGGACTCTTTAAAGTAGAGACACTACATACTGACATACACCTGAACATCAGCAGGAGAGGACTCTTTAAAGTAGAGACACTACATACTGATATACACCTGAACATCAGCAGGAGAGGACTCTTTAAAGTAGAGACACTACATACTGATATACACCTGAACATCAGCAGGAGAGGACTCTTTAAAGTAGAGACACTACATACTGATATACACCTGAACATCAGCAGGAGAGGACTCTTTAAAGTAGAGACACTACATACTGATACACCTGAACATCAGCAGGAGAGGACTCTTTAAAGTAGACACTACATACTGACATACACCTGAACATCAGCAGGAGAGGACTCTTAAAGTAGAGACACTACATACTGATATACACCTGAACATCAGCAGGAGAGGACTCTTTAAAGTAGAGACACTACATACTGATATACACCTGAACATCAGCAGGAGAGGACTCTTTAAAGTAGAGACACTACATACTGATATACACCTGAACATCAGCAGGAGAGGACTCTTTAAAGTAGAGACACTACATACTGATACACTGAACATCAGCAGGAGAGGACTCTTTAAAGTAGAGACACTACATACTGACATACACCTGACATCAGCAGGAGAGGACTCTTTAAAGTAGAGACACTACTACTGACATACACCTGACATCAGAGGAGAGGACTCTTTAAAGTAGAGACACTACATACTGACATACACCTGAACATCAGAGGAGAGGACTCTTTAAAGTAGAGACACTACATACTGATACACCTGACATCAGCAGGAGAGGACTCTTTAAAGTAGAGACACTACATACTGAATACACCTGAACATCAGCAGGAGAGGACTCTTTAAAGTAGAGAACTACATACTGATATACACCTGAACATCAGCAGGAGAGGACTCTTTAAAGTAGAACACTACATACTGATATACACCTGAACATCAGCAGGAGAGGACTCTTTAAAGTAGAGACACTACATACTGATATACACTGAACATCAGCAGGAGAGGACTCTTTAAAGTAGAGACACTACTACTGATATACACCTGAACATCAGCAGGAGAGGACTCTTTAAAGTAGAGACACTACATACTGATATACACCTGAACATCAGCAGGAGAGGACTCTTTAAAGTAGAGACACTACATACTGATACACCTGAACATCAGCAGGAGAGGACTCTTTAAAGTAGAGACACTACATACTGATATACACCTGAACATCAGCAGGAGAGGACTCTTTAAAGTAGAGACACTACATACTGACATACACCTGACATCAGCAGGAGAGGACTCTTTAAAGTAGAGACACTACATACTGACATACACCTGAACATCAGCAGGAGAGGACTCTTTAAAGTAGAGACACTACATACTGATATACACCTGAACATCAGCAGGAGAGGACTCTTTAAAGTAGAGACACTACATACTGACATACACCTGACATCAGCAGGAGAGGACTCTTTAAAGTAGAGACACTACATACTGAATACACTGAACATCAGCAGGAGAGGACTCTTTAAAGTAGAGACACTACATACTGACATACACCTGAACATCAGCAGGAGAGGACTCTTTAAAGTAGAGACACTACATACTGATACACCTGAACATCAGCAGGAGAGGACTCTTTAAAGTAGAGACACTACATACTGATATACACCTGAACATCAGCAGGAGAGGACTCTTTAAAGTAGAGACACTACATACTGATATACACCTGAACATCAGCAGGAGAGGACTCTTTAAAGTAGAGACACTACATACTGATATACACCTGAACATCAGCAGGAGAGGACTCTTAAAGTAGAGACACTACATACTGATATACACCTGAACATCAGCAGGAGAGGACTCTTTAAAGTAGAGACACTACATACTGATATACACCTGAACATCAGAGGAGAGGACTCTTTAAAGTAGAGACACTACATACGATATACACCTGAACATCAGCAGGAGAGGACTCTTTAAAGTAGAGACATACATACTGATATACACCTGAACATCAGCAGGAGAGGACTCTTTAAAGTAGAGACACTACATACTGATATACACCTGAACATCAGCAGGAGAGGACTCTTAAAGTAGAGACACTACATACTGATATACACCTGAACATCAGCAGGAGAGGACTCTTAAAGTAGAGACACTACATACTGATATACACCTGAACATCAGCAGGAGAGGACTCTTTAAAGTAGAGACACTACATACTGATATACACCTGAACATCAGCAGGAGAGGACTCTTTAAAGTAGAGACACTACATACTGATATACACCTGAACATCAGGCAGGAGAGGACTCTTTAAAGTAGAGACACTACATACTGATATACACCTGAACATCAGAGGAGAGGACTCTTTAAAGTAGAGACACTACATACTGATATACACCTGAACATCAGCAGGAGAGGACTCTTTAAAGTAGAGACACTACATACTGACATACACCTGAACATCAGCAGGAGAGGACTCTTTAAAGTAGAGACACTACATACTGATATACACCTGAACATCAGAGGAGAGGACTCTTTAAAGTAGAGACACTACATACTGATATACACCTGAACATCAGCAGGAGAGGACTCTTTAAAGTAGAGACACTACATACTGATATACACCTGAACATCAGCAGGAGAGGACTCTTTAAAGTAGAGACACTACATACTGATATACACCTGAACATCAGCAGGAGAGGACTCTTTAAAGTAGAGACACTACATACTGATACACCTGAACATCAGCAGGAGAGGACTCTTTAAAGTAGAGACACTACATACTGATACACCTGAACATCAGCAGGAGAGGACTCTTTAAAGTAGAGACACTACATACTGATATACACCTGAACATCAGCAGGAGAGGACTCTTTAAAGTAGAGACACTACATACTGATATACACCTGAACATCAGCAGGAGAGGACTCTTTAAAGTAGAGACACTACATACTGATATACACCTGAACATCAGCAGGAGAGGACTCTTTAAAGTAGAGACACTACATACTGATATACACCTGAACATCAGCAGGAGAGGACTCTTTAAAGTAGAGACACTACATACTGATATACACCTGAACATCAGCAGGAGAGGACTCTTTAAAGTAGAGACACTACATACTGATATACACCTGAACATCAGCAGGAGAGGACTCTTTAAAGTAGAGACACTACATACTGATATACACCTGAACATCAGCAGGAGAGGACTCTTTAAAGTAGAGACACTACATACTGATATACACCTGAACATCAGCAGGAGAGGACTCTTTAAAGTAGAGACACTACATACTGACATACACCTGAACATCAGAGGAGGACTCTTTAAAGTAGAGACACTACATACTGACATACACCTGAACATCAGGAGGAGAGGACTCTTTAAAGTAGAGACACTACATACTGACATACACCTGAACATCAGGAGGAGAGGACTCTTTAAAGTAGAGACACTACATACTGACATACACCTGAACATCAGGAGGAGAGGACTCTTTAAAGTAGAGACACTACATACTACATACACCTGAACATCAGCAGGAGAGGACTCTTTAAAGTAGAGACACTAATACTGATATACACCTGAACATCAGCAGGAGAGGACTCTTTAAAGTAGAGACACTACATACTGATATACACCTGAACATCAGAGGAGAGGACTCTTTAAAGTAGAGACACTACATACTGAATACACCTGAACATCAGCAGGAGAGGACTCTTTAAAGTAGAGA
>JAAKFY010000010.1:457801-500301 GCA_011823955.1 Dissostichus mawsoni
GGACCATCATGAAAAAGACTCCTTTTTCCAGCCTCAGTCCGCACGGCAGGAACCTGGACCCGTATCCAGGCACTGGTGCGTGTGTGTGTGTGTGTGTGTGTGTAGGTGTGTGTGTGTGTGTGTGTGTGTGTGTGTGTGTATGTGTGTGTGTGTGTGTATGTGTGTGCATGTGTGTATGCGTGTGTGTGTGTGCGTGTGTGTGTGTGTGTGTTGTGTTCACTGTACAAAGGGTTAATTGTGGACTCGGACACGTCGCTCTTTCTCAGACCCTCTCTGTGTTTGTACTGTGAAATCATATTGATGTATCCAGTTTATTATCATCCTCTTTAGATGTAGATCAGTTCTCTCAGTGGACTAAATACCCAGATTCATTGACTTTACATTATGTACTGATAATGGGACTTTAGGGGGATGATGGGAGAACTCGGAACAAAATGTACTTACGTTTTTGTTTTTTATTTATGTGTCACAGTATCACCTCAAAATACAAGATACGAAACATTTTCAACCGTGCAACAAAATATAAATAGTCCTACAAATATTTTTATTTGTTTTCCTTCTTTTTTTTTGTCTAAGCTCAAGGGAGCCGGAGCAGAGGGCTTAAAGAGCCGCAGGGGGCTCTGGAGCCGGGGTTGCCGACCCCTGTTCTAGACCGACCATTTTTTGGAGCTTGGTATGAACCGGTTTTCGGGGAAAAGAGCCGACTCCGCTGCGGTGTGAACAGGAAGAACCGGTGCTTATCATCAGGCTCTAGCCCCGAACCGGCCCGTTGGTGTGAAAGGGGCAAGAGAGACACGTCTTAAAGCAAAAGTACAACAGGAAGAGAGAGATGGAGAGACACAGAGACCAGCTCCCACACAGTGCATCAAAAGTTAATAAACAGAGAGGCGAAGTTACCGAGCCAATTTGAAGATAGTGGTGATCAACGAAGCATCAAACAACTGTCGAGCGTCAAAGAAATGTGGTGTTACTGAGAGTAACGTTAGAAGAGGGGAGCCCAAAAAGACCGCCTTAATAAATGTAGACAGTCAGAGAAAAGCATCCCCCGGTCTGCAGACAGTACATTATTCTCTTTATAAAAACAAGATTTGGTCTTCAAAAAGGTATTTTCCTCTTGAAGAGGGGTCGTCCTATAATCAGGGGCGTCTTATATTGGGGTCAATACGGTACTTCGTAGAAACATCGTTAGTCTTCAGTGTGAGTGGCATCGTGCGAGAGTCTCATGGGATCTTAATGTTTATCGTCACTCAAGCTTCTGGACGCATTTCTCTTCTGCATGGCTCCTTGATATCTCTATAGAAATACTTCAACAGCTTCTCATTCTTTATTAGTTATCTTCTCACCTTTCCATTCACATCCAATAGTCCTCCAATTTAGATGAACCGTTTCTTTAACAAGGGGTCACACAACATGTACAAGGTCTCAAATCCTGTGTGTGTGTGTGTGTGTGTGTGTGTGTTGTTGTGTAAGTGTGTTATAATACAATAAAAACACATAATAGAACGTACCTACAGAACAAGCCTTTGTCTACCTTTCCTTATCAATAGAGGTTTATTATCACAATGCACACAATATCTTGTTTTTCCTTACTGCACATATTTTATTCAATTCTCTTTCTAGGATTACAACCATATTCAATGTAAATACTGCAATTTTTTACTATATTTTACAATATGTTTTAATGTTATTATAGTTCGTACGTGTACGTGTCGACCCACCTGGAGATAAACCTGATTCTGATTCAAATGGAGAAATTGTTCACAATCCAAACTATAAATAAATCATTCTGATTACATCCATTAACACAGTGTACGGATATTGTCTTGAATCCTCGTAATAAATACATTAATAAATGTTTTTGTTTAATAAAAAATAAATAAATCTCTGTGTAACCACGGGTAGAAACAGCAGAAGAAGAAGGAGAGTAGATCTAAGAAGCAAAAATGTGTGGGAATAGGCGTATACATCCCAGAATTAAAAATATCAATCTCAAAACGAGTGTCAAATAACTTATCAGTTTATACAGCAGAAATATTCGCAGCAATTATTGGGCTACAGTGGATTGAAGAGGTCGGACCTGATGGGTGGTGATGTGCACAGACTCACTATCTGCTTTGCAAAGCATACAGTCGACAATAACTGTTTAGAATATTTAATCATTGAACTTAACCATTGCTTACTGAGACTTCAGAGGAGGGGAATAGATGTGCAGTTATGCTGGGTGCCTGCACATGAGGGGGTTCACGGAATGAGCATGCTGATAAGTTAGCAAAAGAGGCGTTACCGAAGGAAATAGCAATACCAGTTTCATTTGGAAAAGGAGAAGGAAAAGCAATAATTAAGAAGAAGGGTATGGAAATATGGCAGAAAAGGTGGGAGGAAGATCAGAAAGGGAGGAGATACCACAAGTTACAGAGATCAGTCATAACAAAGATCTATACAGAAAGGAACAGACGGGAGGAGATCACCATCACTAGACTCAGACTGGATCATACAGGATTAAACGGCACTATGTTCAGAATGGGGTCAGTTTTAGAAAGTGCATTTGAAGGATGCAGGGGTGTGGAGTGAAAGAAAATGTGGAACACATCATATTACATTACAACATTTACAAAACCGAGAGGAAAAAAAACAATAAGAGCTACCAGGAAGGCCATTTTTAAGTATTTGAGTGAAACAAGGCTGATTAGAAGAATTTAAAATAACGCAAACACAGTGGTATACTTCTACAAGTGGTGATAGGGTGATATGGTGATACACACTCTTGTACAGTAGGTGGCAGTATGCACCTTAAAGCTGTTTGCAATCCGCCAATAACCAAGAGAAGAAGAGTGAGCCAGATAGCAGCACGCTAACGTGAAGCTAAGCTAACGTGAAGCTACCGTGATGTCTACAGTCTCTAAAGTGGTTCTGGGAGTTTCTGTGGGTCTGACTCTGAGCACCGTGGCTGCTGTTCACCTGAACCAGACCTGGGACCGAGAGGTAAACCGGGCCGAACCGGGATAACAACCGGGCCGAGCAGGGCTAACAACAGAGCTAACCGTTAGCGTAGCTGTTAGCTTAGCAGTTAGCAGAGACTTGAGGTCACACAACAACACAGACTAACACACAACAACACAGACTAACACACCCACACAACACAGACTAACACACAACAACACAGACTAACACAACAACAACAACACAGACTAACACACTACAACACAGACTGACACACAACAACACAGACTAACACACTACAACACAGACTAACACACTACAACACAGACTAACACAACTACAACACAGACTGACACACAACAACACAGACTAACACAACAACAACACAGACTAACACACTACAACACAGACTAACACACTACAACACAGACTAACACAACTACAACACAGACTGACACACAACAACACAGACTAACTGCAGCTAACTGCAGCTAACTGCAGTTAGCTGCAGCTAACTGTAGCTAACTGTAGATACACCTGTAAAGAACCTCTTACTGGTCCCACAGAGGAAACCAGTTACATTAGTGTGTGTTAGTCTGTGTTGTAGTGTGTCAGTCTGTGTTGTGTAAGTGTGTTAGTCTGTGTTGTGTGTGTGTCAGTTTGTGTTGTTGTTGTGTTAGTCTGTGTTGTAGTGTGTTAGTCTGTGTTGTTGTTGTGTTAGTCTGTGTTGTTGTTGTGTTAGTCTGTGTTGTTGTGTGTCAGTCTGTGTTGTAGTTGTGTTAGTCTGTGTTGTAGTGTGTTAGTCTGTGTTGTAGTGTGTTAGTCTGTGTTGTTGTGTGTCAGTCTCTGTTGTAGTGTGTTAGTCTGTGTTGTTGTTGTTGTGTTAGTCTGTGTTGTTGTGTGTTAGTCTGTGTTGTTGTGTGTTAGTCTGTGTTGTTGTGTGTTAGTCTGTGTTGTTGTTGTTGTGTTAGTCTGTGTTGTGTGGGTGTGTTAGTCTGTGTTGTTGTGTGTTAGTCTGTGTTGTTGTGTGTTAGTCTGTGTTGTTGGTGTGTTAGTGTGTGTTGTTGTGTGTTAGTCTGTGTGTGTGGGTGTGTTAGTTTGTGTTGTGTGGGTGTGTTAGTCTGTGTTGTTGTGTGTTAGTCTGTGTTGTGTGGGTGTGTTAGTCTGTGTTGTGTGGGTGTGTTAGTCTGTGTTGTGTGTTAGTCTGTGTTGTTGTGTGTCAGTCTGTGTTGTAGTGTGTTAGTCTGTGTTGTTGTGTGTCAGTCTGTGTTGTAGTGTGTTAGTCTGTGTTGTGTGTCAGTCTGTGTTGTTGTGTTAGTCTGTGTTTTGTTGTTGTTTGTTAGTCTGTGTTGTTGTGTGTTAGTCTGTGTTGTGTGGGTGTGTTAGTCTGTGTTTTGTGTGTGTTAGTCTGTGTTGTTGTGTGTTAGTTTGTGTTGTTGTTGTTGTGTTAGTCTGTGTTGTGTGGGTGTGTTAGTCTGTGTTGTTGTGTGTTAGTCTGTGTTGTTGTGTGTTAGTCTGTGTTGTGTGGGTGTGTTAGTCTGTGTTGTGTGGGTGTGTTAGTTTGTGTTGTGTGGGTGTGTTAGTCTGTTTGTGTGGGTGTGTTAGTCTGTGTTGTGTGGGTGTGTTAGTTTGTGTTGTGTGGGTGTGTTAGTTTGTGTTGTGTGGGTGTGTTAGTCTGTGTTGTGTGGGTGTGTTAGTCTGTGTTGTTGTGTGTTAGTCTGTGTTGTGTGGGGTGTGTTAGTCTGTGTTGTGTGGGTGTGTTAGTCTGTGTTGTGTGGGTGTGTTAGTTTGTGTTGTGTGGGTGTGTTAGTCTGTGTTGTGTGGGTGTGTTAGTCTGTGTTGTGTGGGTGTGTTGTTGTGTGTTAGTCTGTGTTGTTGTGTGTTAGTCTGTGTTGTGTGGGTGTGTTAGTCTGTGTTGTTGTGTGTTAGTCTGTGTTGTGTGGGTGTGTTGTTGTGTGTTAGTCTGTGTTGTGTGGGTGTGTTAGTCTGTGTTGTTGTGTGTTAGTCTGTGTTGTGTGGGTGTGTTAGTCTGTGTTGTTGTGTGTCAGTCTGTGTTGTTGTGTTTAGTGTGTGTTAGTCTGTGTTGTTGTGTGTTAGTGTGTGTTAGTCTGTGTTGTTGTGTACATGTTGTAGAGTCTTACTGCTGCTGAAGGACCTGTGGTCTCTCTGTGAGACACACACAGACACACACAGACACACACAGCTAACTGAAACTACACTACTACTCATTATTAATAAGATAAGATAAGAAGTACTTTATTGATCCCAATTTGGGAAATGTTTGCGTTGCAGCAGAATCAAGAGACAAGTATTACACAATCCAAAATGTAATCATCTCAAATAGGAAAAAAACACAACACACTGCCTCCAGAACACACACCAACACACACCAACACACACCAACACACACCAACACACACCAACACACACCAACACACCCAACACACACCAACACACACCAACACACTGCCTCCAACACACACCAACACACACCAACACACACCAACACACTGCCTCCAACACACTGCCACCAACACACACCAAAACACACCAACACACACCAACACACACCAACACACACCAACACACTGCCACCAACACACTGCCACCAACACACACCAACACACACCAACACACACCAACACACACCAACACACTGCCTCCAACACACACCAACACACTGCCACCAACACACACACCAACACACTGCCTCCAACACACACCAACACACCCAACACACTGCCACCAACACACACACCAACACACTGCCACCAACACACACCAACACACTGCCACCAACACACACACCAACACACTGCCACCAACACACACACCAACACACTGCCTCCAACACACACCAACACACTGCCTCCAACACACACACCACACACACCAACACACACCAACACACTGCCACCAACACACACACCAACACACACCAACACACACCAACACACACCAACACACACCAACACACTGCCACCAACACACACACCAACACACTGCCACCAACCACACACCAACACACTGCCACCAACACACACCAACACACTGCCTCCAACACACACCAACACACACCAACACACCCACACTGCCTCCAACACACACCAACACACACCAACACACTGCCACCAACACACACCAACACACTGCCACCAACACACACCACACACACCAACACACTGCCACCAACACACACCAACACACTGCCTCCACACACACCAACACACACCAACACACACCAACACACTGCCACCAACACACTGCCACCAACACACACCAACACACACCAACACACACCAACACACACCAACACACACCAACACACTGCCACCACACACACACCAACACACTGCCACCAACACACACACCAACACACTGCCTCCAACACACACCCAACACACACCAACACACTGCCTCCAACACACACCAACACACTGCCTCCAACACACACACCAACACACACAACACACACCAACACACTGCCACCAACACACACACCAACACACACCAACACACACCAACACACACCAACACACACCAACACACACCAACACACACCAACACACCCAACACACACCAACACACCCAACACACTGCCTCCAACACACACACCAACACACACACCAACACACACACCAACACACACCAACACACACCAACACACTGCCTCCAACACACCAACACACACCAACACACCCAACACACTGCCACCAACACACTGCCACCAACACACACCAACACACACCAACACACCCACACACACCAACACACTGCCACCAACACACACACCAACACACACCAACACACACCACACACACCAACACACACCAACACACTGCCACCAACACACACACCCAACACACACCAACACACGCACCAACACACACACCAACACACTGCCTCCAACACACACCAACACACACCAACACACTGCCACCAACACTGCCACCCACACACCAACACACACCAACACACACCAACACCACAACACCTGCCACCACACACACACCAACACACTGCCACCAACACACACACCAACACACTGCCTCCAACACACACACCAACACACACCAACACACTGCCTCCAACACACACCAACACACTGCCTCCAACACACACCAACACACACCAACACACCAACACACTGCCACCAACACACACACCAACACACACCAACACACACCAACACACACCAACACACACCAACACACACCACACACACAACACACACCAACACACACCACACACACCAACACACTGCCACCAACACACACACCAACACACTGCCACCAACACACACACCAACACACTGCCACCAACACACACACCAACACACACCAACACACCAACACACTGCCTCCAACACACACCCAACACACACCAACACACACCAACACACTGCGCCAACACACTGCCACCAACACCACCAACACACACCAACACACACCAACACACACCAACACACTGCCACCAACACACACACCAACACACACCAACACACACCAACACACACCAACACACACCAACACACTGCCACCAACACACACACCAACACACACCAACACACTGCCACCAACACACACACCAACACACTGCCTCCACACCACCAACACACACCACACTGCCACCAACACACTGCCACCAACACACCCAACCACACCAACACACCACACACACCAACACACTGCCTCCAACACACACCAACACACACCAACACACACCAACACACTGCCACCAACACACACCAACACACTGCCTCCAACACACACACCAACACACTGCCTCCAACACACACACCAACACACACCAACACACTGCCTCCAACACACACACCAACACACACCCACACTCTCCAACACACACCAACACACTGCCTCCAACACACACACCAACACACACCAACAACCACCAACACACTGCTCCAACACACACACCAACACACACAACACACTGCCTCCAACACACACCAACACTGCCTCCACACACACACCAACACACACACCAACACACACCAACACACACCAACACACACCAACACACTGCCCCAACACACTGCCACCAACACACACACCAACACACACCAACACACTGCCTCCAACACACACCAACACACTGCCTCCAACACACACACCACACACACCAACACACACCAACACACTGCCACCACACACACACACAACACACACCAACACACACCAACACACACCACACACACCAACACACTGCCACCAACCACACACCAACACACTGCCACCAACACACACACCACACACTGCCACCACACACACACCAACCACTGCCTCCAACACACACCAACACACTGCCTCCAGAACACACACCAACACACACCAACACACACCAACACACACCAACACACTGCCTCCAACACACCAACACACTGCCACCAACACACACACCAACACACTGCCTCCAACACACACCAACACACTGCCTCCAAACACACCAACACACACCAACACACTGCCTCCAACACACACCAACACACACACACACTGCCTCCAACACACACCAACACACACCAACCACTGCCTCCAACACACACCAACACACACCACAACACTGCCTCCAACACACACCAACACACTGCCACCAACACACACCAACACACTGCCACCAACACCACCAACACACTGCCACCAACACACACCAACACACACCAACACACACCAACACACTGCCTCCAACACACCAACACACACCAACACTGCCACCAAACACACACCACACAACTGCCTCCAACACCACACCAACACACTGCCACCAACACACACCAACACACTGCCACCAACACACACACCAACACACTGCCACCAACACACACACCAACACACTGCCTCCAACACACACCAACACACTGCCACCAACACACACCAACACACTGCCACCAACACACACACCAACACACTGCCACCAACACACCACCAACACACTGCCTCCAACACACACACCAACACACACCAACACTGCCTCCAACACACACCAACACACTGCCTCCAACACACACCAACACACACCAACACACTGCCTCCAACACACACCAACACACAGCCTCCAGAACACACCACACACCAACACACACCAACACACTGCCTCCAACACACACCAACACACACCAACACACACCAACACACTGCCACCAACACACACCAACACACACCAACACACTGCCTCCAACACACACCAACACACACCAACACACACCAACACACTGCCACCAACACACACCAACACACACCAACACACTGCCTCCAACACACACCAACACACACCAACACACTGCCTCCAACACACACCAACACACACCAACACACTGCCACCAACACACACCAACACACACCAACACACTGCCTCCAACACACACCAACACACCCAACACACTGCCTCCAACACACACCAACACACAGCCTCCAGAACACACACCAACACACCAACACACACCAACACACACCAACACACTGCCTCCAACACACTGCCTCCAACACACACCAACACACACCAACACACACCAACACACTGCCTCCAACACACTGCCTCCAACACACACCAACACACACCAACACACACCAACACACTGCCTCCAACACACACCAACACACTGCCACCAACACACCCAACACACTGCCACCACACACACACCAACACACTGCCTCCAACACACACCAACACACTGCCTCCAACACACACCAACACACTGCCACCAACACACACCAACACACTGCCACCAACACACACACCAACACACTGCCTCCAACACACACCAACACACTGCCACCAACACACACCAACACACACCAACACACTGCACCAACACACTGCCACCAACACACTGCCACCAACACACACCAACACACACCAACACACACCAACACACTGCCTCCAACACACACCAACACACCCAACACACACCAACACACTGCCACCAACACACACCAACACACACCAACACACACCAACACACTGCACCAACACACTGCCACCAACACACACCAACACAGACCAACACACACCAACACTGCCTCCAACACACACCAACACACACCAACACACACCAACACACTGCCACCAACACACTGCCACCAACACACACCAACACACACCAACACACACCAACACACTGCCTCCAACACACACCAACACACTGCCACCAACACACACACCAACACACTGCCTCCAACACACTGCCTCCAACACACACCAACACACTGCCTCCAACACACTGCCTCCAACACCACCCAACACACACCAACACACACCAACACACTGCCACCACACACACACCAACACACTGCCTCCAACACACACACCAACACACACCAACACACTGCCTCCAACACACACCAACACACTGCCTCCAACACACACACCAACACACACCAACACACACCAACACACTGCCACCAACACACACCAACACACACCAACACACACCAACACACACCAACACACACCAACACACCCAACACACACCAACACACACCAACACACTGCCACCAACACACACACCAACACACTGCCACCAACACACACACCAACACACTGCCACCAACACACCACCAACACACACCAACACACTGCCTCCAACACACACCAACACACTGCCCCAACACACACACCAACACACTGCCTCCACACACACCAACACACACCAACACACACCAACACACTGCCACCAACCACTGCCACCAACACACACCAACCACACCAACACACACCAACACACACAACACACTGCCACCAACACACACACCAACACACTGCCTCCAACACAACACCAACACACACCAACACACCAACACCACCAACACACACCAACACACTGCCACCAACACACACCAACACACTGCCACCAACACACACACCAACACACACCAACACTGCCACCAACACACACACCAACACACACCAACAACACTGCCACCACCACACACACACCAACACACTGCCTCCAACACACACCAACACACACCAACACACACAACACACTGCCACCAACACACACCAACACACTGCCACCAACACACACACCAACACACTGCCTCCAACACACACACCAACACACCACCAACACACTGCCTCCAACACACACCAACACACTGCCTCCAACACACACACCAACACACTGCCACCACACACACCACACCAACACACACTGCTCCACAACACACACACCAACACACACCAACACACACCAACACACACCAACACACTGCCTCCAACACACACACCAACACACTGCCACCAACACACACCACACACACACCAACACACACCACACACACCAACACACACCACACACACCACACACTGCCACCAACCACACACCAACACACTGCCACAACACACACACCAACACACTGCCACCAACACACACACCAACACACTGCCTCCAACACACACCAACACACACCAACACACACCAACACTGCCTCCAACACACCCACCAACACACTGCCTCCAACACACACACCAACACACACCAACACACCCAACACACACCAACACACTGCCTCCAACACACACCAACACACTGCCACCAACACACACCAACACACTGCTCCACACACACCAACACTGCCACCAACACACACCAACACACACCAACACACTGCCTCCCACACACCCCAACACACACCAACACACTGCCTCCAACACCACCAACACACACCAACACACTGCCTCCAACACCACCAACACACCAACACACTGCCTCCAACACACACCAACACACACCAACACACTGCCTCCAACACACACACCACACACTGCCTCCAACACACACCAACACACTGCCTCCAACACACACCAACACACACCAACACACACCAACACACTGCCTCCACACACTGCCTCCAACACACACCAACACACTGCCTCCAACACACACCAACACACTGCCTCCAACACACACCAACACACCCAACCACCTGCCTCCACACACACACACACACCAACACACTGCCTCCACACACACACCAACACACTGCCTCCAACACACACCAACACACTGCCTCCAACACACACCAACACACTGCCTCCAGAACACACACCAACACACACCAACACACTGCCTCCAACACACACCAACACACACCAACACACTGCCTCCAACACACACCAACACACTGCCTCCAACACACACCAACACACAGCCTCCCGAACACACACCAACACACTGCCTCCAACACACACCAACACACACCAACACACACCAACACACTGCCTCCAACACACACCAACACACAGCCTCCAGAACACACACCAACACACTGCCTCCAACACACACACCAACACACTGCCTCCAACACACCACCAACACACACCAACAACACCAACACACTGCCTCCACACTGCCTCCAACACACACCAACACACACCAACACACACCAACACACTGCCACCAACACACACCAACACACTGCCTCCAACACACTGCCTCCAACACACACCAACACACACCAACACACCCACACACTGCCACCAACACACACCAACACACTGCCTCCAACACACACACCAACACACACCAACACACTGCCTCCAACACACACACCAACACACTGCCTCCAACACACACAACACACTGCCTCCAACACCACACCACACACACCAACACACACCAACACACACCACACACTGCCACCCACACACCAACACACACCAACACACACCAACACACACCAACACACTGCCTCCAGAACACACACCAACACACTGCCTCCAACACACACCAACACACACCAACACACTGCCTCCACACACACCAACACACACCAACACACTGCCTCCAACACACACCAACACACACCAACACACACCAACACACTGCCTCCAACACACACCAACACACACCAACACACTGCCACCAACACACACCAACACACAACCACACACACCAACACACTGCCTCCACACACACAACACACACCAACACACTGCCTCCAACACACACAACACACACCAACACACACCAACACACACAACACACTGCCTCCAACACACACACCAACACACTGCCTCCAACACACACCAAACACACTGCCTCCAACACACACCAACACACACAACACACTGCCTCCAACACACCACACACCCCAACACACTGCCTCCACACACACCAACACACTGCCTCCAGAACACACACCACACACACCAACACACTGCCTCCAACACACCAACACACTGCCTCCAACACACACCAACACACACCAACACACACCAACACACTGCCTCCAACACACTGCCTCCAACACACACACCAACACACTGCCTCCAACACACACAACACACTGCCTCCAGAACACACACCAAACACTGCCTCCAGAACACACACAACACACTGCCTCCAACACACACCAACACACTGCCTCCAACACACACCAACACACTGCCTCCAACACACACCAACACACACCACACACACCAACACACTGCCTCCAACACACACCAACACACTGCCTCCAACACACACCAACACACTGCCTCCAGAACACACACCAACACACACCAACACACTGCCTCCAGAACACACACCAACACACACCAACACACTGCCTCCAACACACACAACACACACAACACACACCAACACACTGCCTCCAACACACACACGAACACACTGCCTCCAACACACACACCAACACACTGCCTCCAGAACACAAGAAAGGCAAGAAAACAGAGAAACGATTGTACTTGTATGATCTGGCATCGAGACAATAGAATACACAGAAATGACTTTTCCCCGGACCTTTATTAACCCAAAGGTTCGCTGACGGCGCCTCAGCGAACCTTTGTTTTGAGTTCTATTTTTGTCTTATATTTTTTATGATCGCGGCCGCTTCAAAATGTTCTAAATAACAGATCTGTGTCTCACAGAGCTTCTGTTTGTGTGTCTCCTCCTGCAGCGCCTCCACCAGGGAGTCGTCCGGGATCTGGAGCGCCAGGACAGGAGGAAGGACAACCTGAGACTGCTGGAGGAGCAGAGGAGTCTGACTGCACAGCTGCAGGAGGAGCAGAGGAGGAGCAGAGGAGTCTGACTGCACAGCTGCAGGAGGAGCAGAGGAGGAGCAGAGGAGGAGCAGAGGAGGAGCAGAGGAGTCTGACTGCACAGCTGCAGGAGGAGCAGAGGAGGAGCAGAGGAGGAGCAGAGGAGTCTGACTGCACAGCTGCAGGAGGAGCAGAGGAGGAGCAGAGGAGTCTGACTGCACAGCTGCAGGAGGAGCAGAGGAGTCTGACTGTACAGCTACAGGAGGAGCAGAGGAGGAGCAGAGGAGGAGCAGAGGAGTCTGACTGCACAGCTGCAGGAGGAGCAGAGGAGGAGCAGAGGAGGAGCAGAGGAGTCTGACTGCACAGCTACAGGAGGAGCAGAGGAGGAGCAGAGGAGTCTGACTGCACAGCTGCAGGAGGAGCAGAGGAGGAGCAGAGGAGTCTGACTGCACAGCTGCAGGAGGAGCAGAGGAGGAGCAGAGGAGGAGCAGAGGAGGAGCAGAGGAGGAGCAGAGGAGGAGCAGAGGAGTCTGACTGCACAGCTGCAGGAGGAGCAGCAGAGGAGGAGGAGCAGAGGAGTCTGACTGCACAGCTGCAGGAGGAGCAGAGGAGGAGGAGCAGAGGAGGAGCAGAGGAGGAGCAGAGGAGTCTGACTGCACAGCTACAGGAGGAGCAGAGGAGGAGCACTGAGACAGGTGACTCAATGTTAAGGCCCTGACACACCAGGCCGAATCGGCCGTTTTCGTTAGTCGGACGACGAAGCGTGCCCTGTCGCCCAAACTCAATTTGGTGTGTCCCGCACCGTCGGCCGTGACACGCCTTATTTGGCCTTTCATGGCCGACGCATGGCCGATTCAACATGTTGAATCGGCCATGCGTCGGCCACAGGCAGTCGGCCAAAGAAACCACTCTGATTGGCTGTTCAGCTAGCGAATCAGTGCATGAGAAGCGAGACGGAAGTGAGGGACGTAAACAAACGATTTAAGAAGACACACACAGACGGCTATTCATTGTCATCTCAGCGGTCCAATGGCTGATCGCTCCAGGACCGCACGAAACATGTTCTCCATGGACCAGAGTGAAAATGGAACGCACACGCTATTTGTTGTTTGTTTATGTCACGCAGTCTGTTCTTCTTCTCTGTCTTCCGTTGTTGCCTCTTTTGAATGACGAATACACACTACCGCCGCCTGCTGGTAAGGAGAGTTATTGCCACTCACGCATGCGCAGTTCGTACGTGCTCGGCTGAAGTCTTTGCGGTGTGTTCCAGTGCGACACACGGCCGAGACGCAGGAGAACACGGCGACGCAACAGTCGGCGAGTTCTCTGGTGACGGCTCGGTGTGTCGGGGCCTTTAGAGACCGGAGCTTTAAAAGTGGGACAAACAGACTGAAAAACACCGTTAAACCTGCAGTCTCAGGTGCAGTCATCTTTCATTACTTAACTCATATGCACTTCATCATGTTTGTATGCACTTTATAGCGTTTAACGCAATTGTTCTGAACTATTGTTTATTTTATTTGTTCAATACGTCAGAAAAAGGCACATCTCATCAAACGAGTTCATCAACTGAATTCAAACTGAGGCCATTATGAACAAAAAACAGAAGGTCATAAAAAACCACAAAAGGTCGATCAGGAGTTTAAATATTTAGAAATCTGTACAACTGTTGTGCTTTTTACCTTTGCAACATTTATTCCTTTTTAATATCATATCATTAAGAAAACAAAAGCGTCATTCTGAAGAAGAGACGTGTTCCTAATTCAGTGTTTAGTTTTCAGAATTTGATATAATCAAACGTTAAGAGCGGCAGGTTTCGCTCATTGTAAATGAACCAATGCTGGAGAACATCCCAGAATGTTTGAACTGAAGTGCAGGAACAGAGAAGATGTTCTCATGTTTAAATATCTGAGTTACAGAAGGAGCTTTTATTTCAATCTAAATCTAATCTGTGGCGTAAGAAGTGATGGCAAAGGCAAAATGGACTTCTTTCACTTTTGGTGGACTTCCTATTCTACCTGTCAGCCCCACACTAACCGTTTGACTTCCTGTTTACCTGCTCAGGTGTGATGGACAGCAGCAGCGAGCCGCTGGGCGGGGGGGAGGACGAGGGTCTGGAGGAGGGGGAGGTGGAGGGGGAGACGCTGCTGATCGTGGAGTCGGAGGACCAGGGATCTGTTGACCTGTCACATGACCAGAGCGGAGACTCGTTAACCAGCGAGCTGGAGGAGGGGGGGGGCTGCGAGGAGACGAGCTTCCACTGCGACCGCTGCCACAAGTGGATCCCCGCAGGTGAGGAGTGGACAGTTCAGTAATATCACTGATGGTCGAGTGGGGGGGGGCTCTTATTGACACAGCTTTGTTTAAAGGTCTCCTATTATACAGTTTTTAGGCATATATCACAGTCTCAGATATAAAGACATGTCTCTGAAGTGTCCTGCTCCAAACCCCAAACAGATCCTTGTAGCCCCCCCCTCTCTTCCAGCTGTTACTAAAGACATGTCTCTGAAGTGTCCTGCTCCAAACCCCAAACAGATCCTTGTAGCCCCCCCCTCTCTTCCAGCTGTTACTAAAGACATGTCTCTGAAGTGTCCTGCTCCAAACCCCAAACAGATCCTTGTAGCCCCCCCCCCCTCTCTTCCAGCTGTTACTAAGGACATGTCTCTGAAGTGTCCTGCTCCAAACCCCAAACAGATCCTTGTAGCCCCCCCCCCCTCTCTTCCAGCTGTTACTAAGGACATGTCTCTGAAGTGTCCTGCTCCAAACCCCAAACAGATCCTTGTAGCCCCCCCCCCCTCTCTTCCAGCTGTTACTAAAGACATGTCTCTGAAGTGTCAAGACATCACTTTGTGAGTCTCCTGACACACCGGGGACACATGGTGATGTAGAGAAGACATCACTTTGAGAGTCTCCTGACACACCGGGGACACATGGTGATGTAGAGAAGACATCACTTTGTGAGTCTCCTGACACACCGGGGACACATGGTAATGTAGAGAAGACATCACTTTGTGAGTCTCCTGACACACCGGGGACACATGGTGATGTAGAGAAGACATCACTTTGTGAGTCTCCTGACACACCGGGGACACATGGTGATGTAGAGAAGACATCAGAAAGTGCATTTTGCATGATAGGGGGCCTTTTTAATGACGTTAATTCATGTTTCTGTGAGCAGCCCAGCTGAGGGGGGAGCAGCCGAGCTACCTGAAGGGAGATAACTTCTTTAAGTTCGTCTGCAGCGACTGTTCTGAGGACGGGAAGGAGAGCTTCGAGAGGATGAGGCTCACCTGGCAGCAGGTAACATCGTCTCTGTGGACACACTCTCTTCCCCTCCAAGTCAAAACACTGACTCTGGATCAGCAGCTAAACCGTGAAATAGAGAATATGCTCAGGCTGTGCAATTACTCTACCATACTCCACACTATAAAATATTCTACAGTTATTGTTGAAGTTTGCAATATTCTACATGAGTTAATTAACTTTGCCTTACTTAAGGAACCTGGTTTTCAAGATGGTGTTTATAAAGTGTTTTCTTCTTCAGGTGGTGATGCTGGCGATGTACAACCTGTCTCTGGAGGGAACCGGCCGGCAGGGATACTTCAGGTGGAAAGAAGACATCTGCGCCTTCATCGGACGACACTGGAACTTCCTGTTGGGAACAAGGTCACTGGGATTCCTATTATTCCTATTACTCTCTGCAGGAAGAAGACCTCGACCTGGTGGAGCACGGTGGCCGGCTGCTAACGGCTAACTTTGTTGTTTCTCTGCAGGAAGAAGACCTCGACCTGGTGGAGCACGGTGGCCGGCTGCCTGTCGGTCGGCAGTCCCACCTTCTTCCGGTCCGGAGCGCAGGAGTTCGGAGAGCCCGGCTGGTGGAAGCTGGTCCAGAACAGACCTCCAACTCTGAGGCCAGACACTGAAAAATCCACCACCAAGGCCAAAGGTATGGTCCATCTGCACTGAACCAGGGTTCCAGTTAAACCCTGACTAATACTTAATATGTAACCTTGGATTATACTATCATCGAGCAAACCTCTTTGACCCAGAGAGAAGAGGTAATGCCATCCTAAAACAATAAAAGCCAATGTTGTGTTTAGGGAAAATACTTTTCACAAATCAAACAATTCTACGGCCTCGATACGACAACAGGTCTCCGGACTCTAGACCGGACAGATAGTCTCTGTAGTGTCTACTTAAAACAGGGTTCTAGACTCATGAGGCCTTGAATCAATCAAATTGAAACCCAAATGTGTTAGAAAAATCTCCCTGGTCCGGCTTGAGCTTCATCTCAGGATCCATGTATCTTGATCCTCTCCAGAATGGAAGTAGTCATCACATACAGAGCATCAACTAGTTCCTGAAACAGTGTCCTTCACATGCTGATATCCAAGAGAGGGAGTTACACAGTCACAAGATGGAGGAATACCGGTTCTTGTAGGTAATCATACATTCTGTCATGAACAAAATACTCAGTTTTTCCTCAAAATGTTGGCATTTTTTCCTCAAAAAATCTGACTTTTTTCAAAAATCTGACTTTTTCTCAACATCTAAAAATTCTGTCTTTTTCTGAATACTTAAAAATGTTAATGATGACTCGTCCCCCGACTTGAGCTTCAACATCAGATCCATGTATCTGTGATCCTCTCCAGAATGGAAGGAGTCATCACATACAGAGCATCAACTAGTTCCTGAACAGTGTCCTTCACATGCTGATATCCAAGAGAGGGAGTTACACAGTCACAAGATGGAGGAATAGAAAGCAGTATTCAATGTTTACTTCAGATTAGCTCCACGTCAGAAATGATCATGCTTGTCATCTGTCTATCTCCATAGAGGCTGAATCATCATGTTAATCACATAGCTATCATATGCCTCAAACAGTCCTGATGCTCTTCTAGGTAATCAGACATCCTGTCATGTTCACAGCTACAGTTGGATACCTTTGTTAGCATGTTACTCTGATACCCCTTTCACACCAACGCGGTTCCAGGGCCGGTTCGGAGCTGGAGCCTGAAAAGCACCGGTTGTTCCTGTTCACACCGCAGCGGAGCCGCCTCTAAGCTCCGGAACCCGGTTCGTTTCGAGCACCAAAAAGTTGTCCGTCTAGAAAGCAAGCACCGCATACGTCACGCTTACGTCGGAGGGGGGCGAGATTAACCTGAGCTAAGAGTACGGCAAATAAAAGTGTAACAAGCAGTATCGCTGAGCAAAGTGACCAGAACGCAACCACACACTTATAAAGAAAACCGCACTTTCTAAAGTCAGGCAGCACTAACCAGGCTTCGTGTGGTTCTGTTTATTTGTGCCTTACTTTGACCATCCGTTCGCTGTCATTGATCATTGTGGAGAGCAGGCAGACGTGTTGTTTTGTATTATAGCAGCTATGGGATGGAATCAATACATGGGCTGCACAGGTCGTCATGTCCGACTATCACAAGTAGAATCATAATGAAAATACGCCGGTAAAATGTGCCTGTAGAAAACGGCTTATGCCACAATAGGATAGCAACAAGTAGTCAAGTTAGTCAGTTTAGCTTCGGTTGCTATGCTAACATCACCCATTTTATACCAGAGAAACTTTCATAACAGCGTTGTGATGCCAAACAGCGTCAATTCAGACTGACACACATTCACTGAAGGGGGGGGATATGTATCAGCTGCTTGTGCGACAGTCGGACAGTGAATACTTTACAGCGGCCGCTGCCGTGTGAGCTAACCGGAGCTAACGGGATACACTCCGGTGGACGAGCAGCGCTGCAGCGGTCGGTAAATGCCGCTGAAACACATTAATAAACAATGAACCACCGAAAAGTATAAGGTTGGAGAAGTCGTTATTTAATTTAATCTGGCTTCGTATGATTAAAAGCAACACGATCATCGACCCGACGCAGTCCCCCATTGTTGTTGTAGTTTGCGCCGTTGGGGAGAAAATCAGCGATGTAAACGGTGACGTCATGACGCAGCAGCGGCAGCACCAGTCGGGCTCTGAGCGGTGTCAACAGAGCGGGAGCTGAACCGAAGAACCGGTTCCGAACCAGAAACGCTCTAGAGGAGCTAGAACGGGAAAAGCCTTGGTGTGAAAGGGGTATCATATTGGAAGAGGACATTCAGTATTTTCCCAACATTATGATTGATGAAAGCAGTACATTTGTCAGATTTCCCCGAACATATCAGGTGTTTTAAAGTCTGTAACTGACTCTGAGCTGTCTGACCTGCAGCCTCGAAGCCCGTCATGGAACCCATCATCACGGTGGAGGGTCTGAGAAAGCGAGGGGCCAGGAACCCGGTGGAGAACGCCATCCAGCTGAAGGAGAAGCGCTGCCGGACGCAGGAAGCCAAAGACATACGGCGGGCTCAGAAGGAGGCGTCGGGTGGAGGGGGGGGGTACACCGACCGCAGCGCCTCCTCCACGCCCGTCAAACTGGGCGGAGGCCGGGGGGGGAACGCCGGGCGCCGACCAGACCTGGTCCTGGAGAAAGGAGAGGTGATTGATTTCTCCTCCCTCAGCTCGTCGGACCGAACCCCCCTCACCAGCCCCTCGCCCTCACCCTCCCCAGATTTCTCCGCCCCGGGACGCCGGCCTCGCACTCAGCGACGCCCAGCCTGCTATCGGAGGCCGACCTGATCCCCGACGCCATGCCCCCGCAGGCCCTGTTCCACGGTGAGTTCAAATCCTCCAGGTCTGTTGTGAGTAGTTCATATGATGCAATAACACTTTGTCTTCAGATCAAGTCTGAAATGTTTCCTGCATCAAAGCAGCTCCGTGTGCAACATCAACAAGGACAGATATTAAGACACGATACAAGGTTACACGATTACAAGGAAACAGTTTAACAGAAAATCATGTGACTGAAAGAACAACATGTTCAAGACCCGATCAGATCAGATCTGGGATTAAACTCTGTATTTGAGGATTGACTGGTGCACAAAGGAGAGCTTCAGTCTGACTTTATTAAATCCTGGGACCCTGTATCTCCGATATGATATTTATATTCACTGTTCAGGACGTGTTGGGGTCAGAGATGATGTTGTCGGGCAGCTCACTGTGTTGTTCCGTCTGCTGGTTCATGGAGTTTTCTCACAGGATTGACCTTCAACCTTTGAACATGTAGTAAACATTAAAGTTGTCCTCTGCAGACGATGAGGAGATGGAGACGGAGGGGATGATCGACCCGGGGATGGAGTACCTCCCTCCTCCTCGCGCCAGCCTCGTCGCCCGGAAGAAGCTCCGTCCGGCAGCGCCTCACATCAAACGTGAAGCCGAGAGCGAGGACGACGAAGGACACGACGAAGAGTTTGAAGGGCCGGTGGGACGCAGGGAGGGGCCGTCGCTCTCTGCCGGGGGCTGTGTTGGCGCCGGAGGCCCCGAGAGGAGGAGGATAAATCACCCTGAGAAAGCAGACGAAGAACCCCAGACCCCCTGCTTCTCCCCCCTCAGTCTGTACGAGGAGAGGATGCTGCTCCGCCGGCTGGCCTCCTGCCCGCTAGCGTTAGCCGTCACTCCGCAGGCCAAACGCCTCCACAGGAAGCTGCTGGTGCGCCAGGCCAAGAGGCAGCGAGGGCTCCCCCTGCTGGACGTCGACCGGGCGGTCAGCGCCACCCTCAGCCTGGTGGGGGGGATCTACGGCGCCACGGGGACCCTGATGCGAGGGGGACTCCTGGGGAAATACTGCACCAACAGCCAGGAGTCGCGGATCCTTGATCGCTTCCAGGTACCTCCAACCTTCATCATGGTCTGATTCAGTGTCATTTCCTTGTCAACCCTTGTAAACTATAAATGTGTTTGTGTGCAGACCAACCTCTCCAGCAGAAGAGGCCTTCAGCAGACCCCGGTGTCCTTCTGCCATCGTCTGACGGGAGCAGAAGGCAGTTCGGACCTGAGCATCAAGAGTCCGTACACCGCCCGCATCCTGAAACCCTACATCAGGTAAAGAAACTACAGTCCTGAGACCTGCTGTCAGGCAGAAAGTCTAACCCCAACCCTCTTGATGGTAAGGGGTTCCCGATGAAAGATGAATTTGTCGGGTCGAGACTTTAGTCCTGAGACCTTTCAGGGCTTCAGATAGTCTGGAGGCTTTTGTCGGGTAGAAAGTCCAGAGATGTGTTGATGGTAAGGGGTGCCGATAAAAGATACATTTTTCTAAAGTCCTCAGAACTTTCAGGACTTCAGGAATTCTGTAGACATTGCGTTTTTTTGTTACTTCCATGCATCGATGCTCTCTCATTAGTTGTAGTAATCTGAGTAGGTGTTTCTATAGTAGCACTTCTCTGTTTGTTTTTCAGGAGGGATTATGAGAGTCGTCCGGTGAAGCTGAGGTTGTTGGAAGAGATCAGAGCTTACCCCCACAGAAAGAACCCCAACTGGGTCCCTGAACCCAACGCTCCCATCGACTACTGCTACGTCCGCCCCAACCACATCCCCTCGGTGAACGCCATGTGCAACGAAAGCTACTGGCCAGGTACACAAAGTCTTACAAACCTAAAACCCCCCTACCATGAATCTGTCTCTTCTTACCAACAACCCCCCTACCACGAATCTGTCCCAACCCACCGTGTCTCTGGCTCTCTTCCAGGTGTGGACCTGTCCGAGTGCCTGCAGTACCCGGACTTCAGCGTGGTCGTCCTGTATAAGAAAGTGGTGATCGCCTTTGGTTTCATGGTGCCGGATGTGAAGTACAACGAGGCCTACATTTCCTTCCTGTTGGTCCATCCGGAGTGGAGGAGGGCCGGCATCGCCACCTTCATGATCTACCATCTGATCCAGGTGAGCTCAGACAGTCATTTGAAGGAAAGTACCAATATGGAAGCCAGTGTTTCCGTGAGCAGGTATTTACTGGACTTTGACCGTAAATATCAGTAGAAGTCCGGTAAATTCAAATCTTTACGGGCATAGTTTCTGGTAAAAGTAATTACAAATATACCCTGAGACAGATGTAGGGTGATTAAACATCGGGAAATGATTGTAATGTCGATACCAATCCCACAGAATATGAGTGTGACAGCAGCGGTCGCTTCATAGAGCATCTCTTCAGATGAAAATATGGCTTTTTAATATGAAGGACGATCCCAGCTATGCTCTGATCAGGGATCTGTTTCGTCTGACTGTTTTCCTGTGTTTTTCAGACGTGCATGGGGAAAGACGTGACGCTGCATGTGTCGGCCAGTAACGCCGCCATGCTGCTCTACCAGAAGTTTGGTTTCAAAGCGGAGGAGTACATCCTGGACTTCTACGATAAGTATTACCCCGTGGACAGCATCGAGTGCCGCCACGCCTTCTTCCTGAGACTCAGGCGCTGATCTTCACCTGCAGGAGTCCAACCGGTCCAGAGGAAACGGAGATCTTCCTCTTATAATGGACATCCACCCGGCTGCAGCACAGTGCCTGGCTCAAAGGAAGCACAGCAGAAACAGTTACACCAACGCCTGATGGAGCGCGGGAAACTGGGACAATGTTGGATGGATTTACAGAAAGTTGGAAATCTCCCGCTCCAATTTAGCTCCATTTGTTTGGATTGTTTGTTTGTACTCTGTCAGGTAAAGATGAGGGTATTAGTGTTAGACTGTCAGTAGTTCTATTCCAGTGGTGGTTTGTTTCAGACATTTCCAATAACTCCAGAGCGTTATAAAGTCATCTTCACAGACGGGTTGTGTTCATTAAATAAAAGACAAGGATTTATTTTGTTCTTGACAGATATTCAAAGCTTCATGCAAAAAAACACTGAAAGACTTAGAGTCGGTCCAGCCTGTAAATAAACACCTCTCTACTTTCTTTGGAGCGATGATGACGAGTCAAACTGTGTTTCTGTGACTGTTGGTGCTTTCAGAAGAAATTCTGATGAGCAATAATTCAGAAAACCTCACCGTGTTTTTTTTGTAAGATCGGAACAATAAATATATCTGGCCTTAAATATCATCATGAATCCGTCAGTTTTGTTTCATTTTGTTCAGTAAACCTGTATTTTGTGAGTGAGCTGGGCTTGCCTTCCCCCAGCGGTGTGAGGAACTACTGTATGGAAGTTATTGTGCATTTAACGACTGCAGTGGGAAACGTATCCAGTGCTTCTTTAAAACAAGCTTTATTTCAGACGTGGACACATCTTACATCTGTCTCTGGGACGAGGCACAGGGTGGAAGAGTTTCATGCTGAAGATGTCGCTGTCGAAACGAGACATTTAAAGACACTTCACAACTTTTCTGACATTTAAAAGATAGACACATTCTAGAAGATCTCAAAAATCTACATTATGAAAATTATCTCATACTAAATACAGCCAGTAAACCAGAGAACTATCACTGTTATCAAATCTATCTTGCAGTAAGTCCACATCCGGCTGCAGGACGTGTCCCGGTGCTTCAGACAGACTCAGGTTCAGTCTGTGGTTCAGGAGACGTCCAGGTTCAGTCTGTGGTTCAGGACACGTCCAGGTTCAGTCTGTGGTTCAGGAGACGTCCAGGTTCAGTCTGTGGTTCAGGAACGTCAGTTTCAGTCTGCGGTTCAGGAGACGTGCAGGTTCAGTCTGTGGTTTGTCTGTGGTTCAGTAGACGTCCAGGTTCAGTCTGTGGTTCAGGAGACGTCCAGGTTCAGTCTGTGGTTCAGGACACGTCCAGGTTCAGTCTGTGGTTCAGGAGACGTCCAGGTTCAGTCTGTGGTTCAGGAGACGTCCAGGTTCAGTCTGTGGTTCAGGAGACGTCCAGGTTCAGTCTGTGGTTCAGGACACGTCCAGGTTCAGTTTGTGGTTCAGAAGACGTCCAGGTTCAGTCTGTGGTTTGGTCTGTGGTTCAGGAGACGTCCAGGTTCAGTCTGGTTCAGAAGACGTCCAGTTCAGTCTGTGGTTTGGTCTGTGGTTCAGACACGTCCAGGTTCAGTTGTGGTTCAGAGACGTCCAGGTTCAGTCTGTGGTTTGGTCTGTGGTTAGGAGACGTCCAGGTTCAGTCTGTGGTTCAGGAGACGTCCAGGTTCAGTCTGTGGTTCAGAAAGACGTCCAGGTTCAGTCTGTGGTTTGGTCTGTGGTTCAGGAGACGTCCAGGTTCGTCTATGGTTTGGTCTGTGGTTCAGAGACGTCCAGGTTCAGTCTGTGGTTCAGGAGACGTCCAGGTTCAGTCTGTGGTTTCAGAAGACATCTTTAGTCTGTGGTTCAGGAGACGTCCAGGTTCAGTCTGTGGTTCAGGAGACGTCCAGGTTCAGTCTGTGGTTCAGAAGACATCCAGGTTCAGTCTATGGTTTGGTCTGTGGTTCAGAAGACGTCCAGGTTCAGTCTATGGTTTGGTCTGCGGTCAGGAGACGTGCAGGTTCAGTCTGTGGTTCAGAAGACGTCCAGGTTCAGTCTGTGGTTCAGGAGACGTCCAGGTTCAGTCTGTGGTTCAGAAGACGTCCAGGTTCAGTCTGTGGTTCAGACACGTCCAGGTTCAGTTTGTGGTTCAGAGACGTCCAGGTTCAGTCTATGGTTTGGTCTGTGGTTCAGGACACGTCCAGGTTCAGTCTGTGGTTCAGAAGACGTCCAGGTTAAGTCTGTGGTTCAGGAGCGTCCAGGTTCAGTCTGTGGTTCAGGAGACGTCCAGGTTCAGTCTGTGGTTCAGAAGACGTCCAGGTTCAGTCTGTGGTTCAGGAGACGTCCAGGTTCAGTCTGTGGTTCAGGAGACGTCCAGGTTCAGTCTGTGGTTCAGACACGTCCAGGTTCAGTCTGTGGTTCAGGAGACGTCCGGTTCAGTTTGTGGTTCAGAAGACGTCCAGGTTCAGTCTGTGGTTTGGTCTGTGGTTCAGGAGAGTCCAGGTTCAGTCTGTGGTTCGAAGACGTCCAGGTTCAGTCTGTGGTTTGGTCTGTGGTTCAGGAGACGTCCAGGTTCAGTCTGTGGTTCAGAGACGTCCAGGTTCAGTCTGTGGTTTGGTCTGTGGTTCAGGAGACGTCCAGGTTCGGTCTATGGTTTGGTCTGTGGTTCAGGAGACGTCCAGGTCAGTCTGTGGTCTCAGGAGACGTCCAGGTTCAGTCTGTGGTTCAGGAGACGTCCAGGTTCAGTCTGTGGTTCAGGAGAACGTCCAGGTTCAGTCTGTGGTTCAGAAGACATCCAGGTTTAGTCTGTGGTTCAGGAGACTTCCAGGTTCAGTCTGTGGTTCAGGAGACTCCAGGTTCAGTCTGTGGTTCAGAAGACGTCCAGGTTCAGTCTGTGTTTGGTCTGTGGTTAAGGGACATCCAGGTCGTCGGTGGTTCAGAGACATCCAGGTTCAGTCTGTGGTTCAGGAGACGTCCAGGTTCGGTCTATGGTTGGTCTGTGGTTCAGAGACATCCAGGTTCAGTCTGGTTCAGGAGACATCCAGGTTCAGTCTGTGGTTCAGGAGACGTCCAGGTTGTCTATGGTTTGTCTGTGGTTCAGAAGACGTCCAGGTTCAGTCTGTGTTCAGGAGACGTCCAGGTTCAATCTGTGGTTCAGGAGACGTCCAGGTTCAGTCTGTGGTTCAGGAGACGTCCAGGTTCAGTCTGTGGTTCAGGAGACGTCCAGGTCAGTCTGTGGTTCAGGAGACGTTCAAGTCAGTCTGTGGTTCAGGAGACGTTCAGTTCAGTCTGTGGTTCAGGAGACGTTCAAGTTCAGTCTGTGGTTCAGGAGACGTCCAGGTTCAGTCTGTGGTTCAGGAGACGTCCAGGTTCAGTCTGTGGTTCAGGAGACGTCCGGTTCAGTCTGTGGTTCAGGACACGTCCAGGTTCAGTCTGTGGTTCAGGAGACGTCCAGTTCAGTCTGTGGTTCAGGAGACGTCCAGGTTCAGTCTGTGGTTCAGGAGACGTCCAGGTTCAGTCTGTGGTTCAGGAGACGTCCAGGTTCAGTCTGTGGTTCAGGAGACGTCCAGGTTCAGTCTGTGGTTCAGGAGACGTCCAGGTTCAGTCTGTGGTTCAGGAGACGTCCAGGCTCGGTCAGTTGTCTCAGCAGCTGGTCTCCGGTCTGAGCTGTGATCAGGGACACGGTCTCTCTGCAGCCGGATCTCAGCGCCACGTCGTACGCCGTCTGACCGCCGGAGCTCCTGCGCCCAACGCTCGCCTTACAGCTGGAACACAGCAGATAGAAGACAGTCATCTGAGAAAAACATTCCAACCAATCAAAACAAACCATGAATTTCAGAAGAACTAAAGTGTCTCTTCGTAGTTACATTTTCTTAGCCTAATAATAATAATTGCAATCAACCATGATAGTGTAGTTGCTCATAGAGTCCTGTTGTATGTTAGAAATGTACAGTAGGGTCTCCAGCACATGAAACTGCTAGATGCTAACCTGCAGATATTGGGACATTTACACAAGATGAAGAATGAATGAATTACCGTTATAGCCTGTGGAGACAATGGTTAAAACAACTGTTAAGTGTTTTTGGGTTATCGAGGATGCTGAATCTATTTCTGACATTTTCAGGATCATAAATGGCATTTTAACCAGGAAAAGGCCATTTCTGTACTCTCTGTTGGCTGATTTTGGTTTATTTTGGGTAGATTTTGAAGATTTAGGAGAGACTGGATCATTTGGACAGATTGCTTATATAAGTTAACTCTTAAAGATCAGAACAGCTTCCTGCCGAGGTGCAGTCCAGATGTGTGTCTCTGTCTACCATGGGAGATGTGTGTTCTTGCTGCAGTCCCTTAGTGTGTCAGTGTGTGTGTGTGTCAGTGTGTGTGTGCAGGTGTGTGCTACCTGAGCAGGACTCTAGCAGACTGCAGGCCTTCAGGTCCCAGAGCTGCAGCTTCATGCAGAGCCGTGGTCCTCATCCTGAGGAGGTTCAACCGTTTTAGAAAGTGTACCTGTTTTATTTTCTTATGCTCATTGTTTCTTTGGTGTTTTGTCCGTATTGGTCACATGTGTTTGCACTAATTGATTAAAAAAATCTAGTTGTTTTTCCATCAATCACCCGTCATAAACTGAGGAGACGTTTGTTGTGTTTGTGAAGATCACAGATTTTCTTTGCATGACTTTATTTTGAACGTCCATTCCCCTTGAACTGACTTTAAATGAATTATCAGTCGTTCCTTTACTGTAGTGGCGTTAAGAACAGTTTCTGTAATGCATCTATTGCGTCTCTTTCCATTGACTGTATATCAAATTAACTTTGTGATATATATGTTTACGCAGCATTAGAAAAGTTAGTGAATGATTTGAAGCGAAGATGATTTCTGGTTCGTCTCTTACGGTCCGGACTGCTGGTCCACGTCGGCGCCTCTTTGCACCAAAACAGGAAGTACGTCATGGTGACCGTTCACCACGGCAACCGTCAGCGCGTGCCGGCCGTCGCCGTGGCAGCAGGAAGGATCCGCCCCCTGCAGGAGAAACAGGCCAATCAGAGTGAAGTTATCAGCAGAGCAGGCGTGATTGGCTGCTGAGGCTCGTACCTGGTCCAGGAGCTGCTGCACGGCGCTGACCCGACCCCCCCCCGGACCCAGCTCCTTCAGCAGCTGCATCCAGCACCTGCACACCGGGGACCAATCACAGAGCAGCACACCACTTCAGGTGAGTTTCTTCTTGTTCTGTTTTATTTTAAGTTAGTGTAATGGAAAATGGTATCATGCTGAGGGAGCATTTAAAGTTCACCATCTGTTCTTCTTCTTACAAGCCATTTCTAACAAAAGGATTGACAGGTAGCAGTAAAACCTAAACGAGTCCTGAGTAATGTTAGAGCTATTCTAAGGTTAGTGCAGACATGTTGTTTCTCATTTGCTAGCAGGTGTGTTTAAAAGAATCCTATATAGTATGTTTATCTTTCTGTTTGTCTCAGCCCCTCCTCTTGTATTCTTGGTGTTTAGATGTGGATCTCAGACCTCTGCAGACCCTCTGCAGACCCTCTGCAGACCTCCTGATGCACACTGCTTGACTCTGTGACGATTTACCTTCTAAGAATAAACTCCCTAAAACACTGTTTATTTCAAGAATCTTCATTTCAGTGTAACGGAAAGGTTTCCTCACCATTTACAATTATTTGTTAGTTTGTCTCGATACATTTCCACCACATTAGTTACTCACCGGAGGTTTGGGAGTCAGGTTCAGTTTGGGAGGTTTCATCAGACCTGTGGACCAACAGAGGAAGTGAGGTCACGCAGCAAAGACATCTTTTAAACGTATTAAACAATGAAGTTATTAACATGAAGCTGGTTCTTACCTCTGTGGGCAGATGTTTCGTGACGCTGCTCAGAGAGTCTGCAGCTCCGTCTCCTGCAGGATCCACCTGAGAAACACTGCAGTCTTTTCAAAGTTGACTTTTTCAAAAAATCTTAAAATGTTGAATTTTTCCGCAAAATGTTGACTTTTTTCTAAAAATCTTAAAATGTCGATCTTTTTTTAAAAATCTTAAAATGTTTTCCTTAAAATGTCAGAATTATGACTTTTCTGAAATGTTCATGATTCTGACTTTTTTCAAAAAATGTTGACATTTTTCAAATTCTGTCTTTCTCAAAATCTAAGAAAAATTCTTAAAATATCTGAATTATACGGTGGCCCTGAAGTGCAAAACACCAAAGCATTTCAGAAAACACCACAGCATTTCAGAAAACACCACAGCATTTCACAAAAACGCCGCAGCATTTCAGAAAACACCACAGCATTTCACAAAACGCCGCAGCATTTCACAAAACACCACAGCATTTCACAAGACGCCGCAGCATTTCACAAAACGCCGCAGCATTTCACAAAACGCCGCAGCATTTCACAAAACGCCGCAGCATTTCAGAAAACACAACAGCATTTCAGAAAACACCACAGCATTTCACAAAACGCCGCAGCATTTCAGAAAACACAACAGCATTTCAGAAAACACCACAGCATTTCACAAGACGCCGCAGCATTTCACAAAACGCCGCAGCATTTCACAAAACAAAACAGCATTTCACAAAACGCCGCAGCATTTCACAAAACAGCATTTCACAAAACGCCGCAGCATTTCACAAAACGCCGCAGCATTTCAGAAAACAAAATAGCATTTCACAAAAACGCCGCAGCATTTCACAAAACGCCGCAGCATTTCAGAAAACACCACAGCATTTCACAAAACGCCACAGCATTTCAGAAAACGCCGCAGCATTTCACAAAACTCCGCAGCATTTCACAAAACGCCACAGCATTTCAGAAAACGCCGCAGCATTTCAGAAAACGCCGCAGCATTTCACAAAACGCCACAGCATTTCAGAAAACGCCGCAGCATTTCAGAAAACACCTAAGCATTTCAGAAAACACCACAGCATTTCAGAAAACGCACAGCATTTCAGAAAACGCCGCAGCATTTCACAAAACACCACAGCATTCAGAAAACAAAAACAGCATTTCACAAAACAGCATTTCACAAAACGCCGCAGCATTTCACAAAACGCCGCAGCATTTCAGAAAACGCCACAGCATTTCAGAAAACGCCGCAGCATTTCACAAAACGCCGCAGCTTTTCACAAAACGCCGCAGCATTTCACAAAACGCCACAGCATTTTCAGACAACGCCGCAGCATTTCAAAAACGCCGCAGCATTTCACAAAACGCCGCAGCATTTCACAAACGCCACAGCATTTCACAAAACGCCGCAGCATTTCACAAAACGCCGCAGCATTTCAGAAAACGCCGCAGCATTTCACAAAACGCCGCAGCATTTCAGAAAACGCGCAGCATTTCAGAAAACGCCGCAGCATTTCAGAAAAACGCCGCAGCATTTCAGAAAACACAACAGCATTTCAGAAAACGCCGCAGCATTTCACAAAAAAGCCGCAGCATTTCAGAAAACGCCGCAGTATTTCAGAAAACGCAACAGCATTTCAGAAAACACCACAGCATTTCACAAAACACCGCAGCATTTCACAAAACGCCGCAGCATTTCACAAAAACGCCGCAGCATTTCAGAAAACACCACAGCATTTCAGAAAACACCACAGCATTTCAGAAAACGCCGCAGCATTTCACAAAATGCCACAGCATTTCAGAAAACACGCCAGCATTTCACAAAACGCCGCAGCATTTCAGAAAACAAAACAGCATTTCACAAAACGCCGCAGCATTTCACAAAACAAAACAGCATTTCAAAAACGCCGCAGCATTTCACAAAACGCCGCAGCATTTCACAAAACAAACAGCATTTCACAAAACGCCGCAGCATTTCAGAAAACAAAACAGCATTTCACAAAACGCCGCAGCATTTCACAAAACAAAACAGCATTTCACAAAACGCCGCAGCATTTCACAAAACGCCGCAGCATTTCAGAAAACAAAACAGCATTTCACAAAACGCCGCCAGCATTTCAGAAAACAAAATAGCATTTCACAAAACGCCGCAGATTTCAGAAAACACCACAGCATTTCACAAAACGCCGCAGCATTTCACAAAACGCCGCAGCATTTCACAAAACGCCGCAGCATTTCACAAAACGCCGCAGCATTTCACAAAACGCCGCAGCATTTCACAAAACGCCGCAGCATTTCACAAAAACGCCGCAGCATTTCACAAAACGCCACAGCATTTCACAAAACGCCGCAGCATTTCAGAAAACGCCACAGCATTTCACAAAACGCCGCAGCATTTCACAAAACGCCGCAGCATTTCACAAAACGCCGCAGCATTTCAGAAAACACAACAGCATTTCAGAAAACGCCACAGCATTTCACAAAAAGCCGCAGCATTTCAGAAAACGCCGCAGTATTTCAGAAAACGCAACAGCATTTCAGAAAACACCACAGCATTTCAGAAAACGCCGCAGCATTTCACAAAACGCAACAGCATTTCACAAAACACAACAGCATTTCACAAAACACAACAGCATTTCACAAAACACCACAGCATTTCACAAAACACCACAGCATTTCACAAAACGCCGCAGCATTTCACAAAACACCACAGCATTTCACAAAACGCCGCAGCATTTCAGAAAACGCCACAGCATTTCACAAAACGCCGCAGCATTTCACAAAACGCCGCAGCATTTCACAAAACGCCGCAGCATTTCAGAAAACGCAACAGCATTTCAGAAAACACCACAGCATTTCACAAAAAGCCGCAGCATTTCAGAAAACGCCGCAGTATTTCAGAAAACGCAACAGCATTTCAGAAAACGCCGCAGCATTTCACAAAACGCAACAGCATTTCACAAAACACAACAGCGTTTCACAAACGCCGCAGCATTTCACAAAACACCACAGCATTTCAGAAAACGCCGCAGCATTTCACAAAACGCCGCAGCATTTCAGAAAACGCCGCAGCATTTCACAAAACGCCGCAGCATTTCACAAAACGCCGCAGCATTTCACAAAACGCCGCAGCATTTCAGAAAACGCCACAGCATTTCACAAAACGCCGCAGCATTTCACAAAACGCCGCAGCATTTCACAAAACGCCGCAGCATTTCACAAAACGCCGCAGCATTTCAGAAAACACAACAGCATTTCAGAAAACACCACAGCATTTCACAAAAAGCCGCAGCATTTCAGAAAACGCCGCAGTATTTCAGAAAACGCAACAGCATTTCAGAAAACACCACAGCATTTCAGAAAACGCCGCAGCATTTCACAAAACGCAACAGCATTTCACAAAACACAACAGCGTTTCACAAAACGCCGCAGCATTCACAAAACACCACAGCATTTCACAAAACACCACAGCATTTCACAAAACGCCGCAGCATTTCACAAAACACCACAGCATTTCACAAAACGCCACAGCATTTCACAAAACGCCACAGCATTTCACAAAACGCCACAGCATTTCACAAACACCACAGCATTTCACAAAACGCCGCAGCATTTCACAAAACACCACAGCATTTCACAAAACGCCACAGCATTTCACAAAACGCCGCGCAGCATTTCAAAACACCACAGCATTTCACAAAACACCACAGCATTTCACAAAACACCACAGCATTTCACAAAACGCCGCAGCATTTCACAAAACACCACAGCATTTCACAAAAACACCGCAGCATTTCACAAAACACCACAGCATTTCACAAAACACCACAGCATTTCACAAAACGCCGCAGCATTTCACAAAACGCCACAGCATTTCACAAAACGCCGCAGCATTTCACAAAACACCACAGCATTTCACAAAACACCACAGCATTTCACAAACGCCACAGCGTTTCACAAAACACACAGCATTTCACAAAACGCCGCAGCATTTCACAAAACACCACAGCATTTCACAAAACACCACAGCATTTCACAAAACACCACAGCGTTTCACAAAACACTACAGCATTTCACAAAACACCACAGCATTTCACAAAACACCACAGCATTTCACAAAACACCACAGCATTTCACAAAACACCACAGCATTCACAAAACGCAACAAGTTTCAAAAACGCCACAGCATTTCACAAAACACCACAGCATTTCACAAAACACCACAGCATTTCACAAAACGCACACGCATTTCAAAACGCCAGCATTTCACAAAACGCAACAGCATTTCACAAAACGCCGCAGCATTTCACAAAACGCCACAGCATTTCAGAAAACGCCACAGCATTTCACAAAACGCCACAGCATTTCACAAAACGCCACAGCATTTCACAAAACGCCACAGCATTTCACAAAACGCCACAGCATTTCAAAACACACAGCATTTCAGAAAACACCACAGCATTTCACAAAAACCGCAGCATTTCAGAAAACGCCGCAGCATTTCAAAACGCCACAGCATTTCAGAAAACCGCAGCATTTCACAAAACGCACAGCATTTCAGAAAACACCGCAGCATTTCACAAAACACCACAGCATTTCACAAAACGCCACAGCATTTCACAAAACGCCGCAGCATTTCACAAAAACGCAACAGCATTTCACAAAACACCGCAGCATTTCACAAAACGCCACAGCATTTCAAAACGCCGCAGCATTTCACAAAACCACAGCATTTCAGAAAACCACAGCATTTCACAAAACGCCACAGCATTTCACAAAACGCACAGCATTTCAAAACACGCAGCATTTCAAAAACACACAGCATTTCACAAAACGCCACAGCATTTCACAAAACCGCAGCATTTCACAAAACGCACAGCATTTCACAAAACGCCACAGCATTTCACAAAACGCCACAGCATTTCACAAAACACACAGCATTTCAGAAAACACACAGCATTTCAGAAAACACCACAGCATTTCACATTGGACGGAAAGGGTATTCCTTTAGGGAGAACACTTCTTGTTTGTGATTGGACAGAGCCAGCCAGAGAAGCACTGCTGTGATTGGTTGTTTTTGCTGCCAGTCAAGAAATGACGCTTCGTGATTGGTCACCACCCGACAGCGCAACATGTCCCAACACATCAGCCGTTAGCTGTTAGCACACACTCAGAGCTCACAGCTCCTCATATCTGTTCAGAAACTGGACAAAAGTTAAACAAGTACAAAACACAGACTGTCTATGTCATGGCGAATACAGTCGCTGCTTTATTTATGTCTGTATGACGTTGTTGTGAGTGTGGACGGAGCAGCTACAGGTTAGTTTAGCCTGATCGATCCGATTCCGATAGGATTTACATGGAGATACGCCCCGCCCCCTCTCCAGCGCGTCTTGTTTGAATGACACAAAACCATGAATTAATGCTTTATTAATTCATGGTTTTTAAGGGACTTATCTCCATGTAAATACTACGGTAGACTACCCAATATTCGCATCGCTCTAATCGCTCGAGTTTCACCGCGGCTGTCAGCTGTGTTTGCTCCTGTCATTCAAACAAGACGCGCTGGAGAGGGGGCGGGGCGTATCTCCATGTAAATCCTATGGGAGATACCAACTACAACAAAATGAACATATTTGACCGTGATTTAATTGTAATACACGTTTCAAAGTGATGCCGAAGTAACTACATACTGATACCGGTTAGTAAAAACATGAATTAATGCTTTGACAAGTCTGCAGACAAGACGGCAGGAAAAGCTTTTAAAATGCGTGTTTTCTGAATGGAATCGGATCGATCAGGCTAACTAACCTGTAGCTGCCGTCCACACTCACAACAACGCCATACAGACATAAATAAAGCAGCGACTGTATTCCATGACATAGACAGTCTGTGTTTGTACATGTTTAACTTTTGTCCAGTTTCTGAACAGATGAGGAGCTGTGAGCTCTGAGTGTGTGCTAACAGCTAACGGCTGATGTGTTGGGACATATTGCGCTGTCGGGTGCTGACCAATCACGAAGCGTCATTTCTTGACTGGCAGCAAAACAACCAATCACAGCAGTGCTTCTCTGGCTGGCTCTGTCCAATCACAAACAAGAAGTGTTCTCCCTAAAGGAATACCCTTTCCGTCCAATGTGAAATGCTGTTGTGTTTGAAATGCTGTTGTGTTTCTGAAATGCTGTTGTGTTTGCACTTCAGGGCCACCGTAGAATTATGACTTTTTCAGACATTTCTCAGGATTTCTTTTTCAAAATCTTAAAAAGTAAATTGTCCTAAAATTTTAACTTTCCCCCAAAATGTTGACTTTTTTTCTGAAATGCTCAGGATTCTGACTTTTTCATAAAAATGTTGACTTTAGGCCTCGGCCTGCCCCGTAGTTTCAGAGCCCAAAGGCTTGATGTTGTTGTTGTTGTTAGTTGGATGGTGGGAGATTCTAGCGAGAGATATGGATACAAGAAAAGGTGTTTTAAAAGGCAAGCCAAGCCCACAGCTGATGCTGACAGCCCCGCTCCTGCCGCTCGCTTGCGGCAGACCACGCTTGAAAGTTTGCTGGGGAGGGAGAGAGAGAGAGAGAGGGAGAGAGGGAGAGAGAGAGAGAGAGGGAGAGAGGGAGAGAGAGAGAGAGAGAGAGAGAGAGAGGGAGAGAGGGAGAGAGAGAGAGACAGAGAGAGAGAGAGAGACAGAGACAGAGAGAGAGAGAGAGACAGAGACAGAGAGAGAGAGAGAGAGAGAGAGAGAGAGAGAGAGAGAGACAGAGAGCGAGAGAGAGAGAGAGAGAGAGAGAGAGAGAGAGAGAGAGAGAGAGAGACAGAGAGAGAGAGAGAGAGAGAGAGAGAGAGAGAGAGAGACGAGAAGAGAGAAGAGAGAGAGAGAGAGAGACAGAGACAGAGAGAGAGACAGAGACAGAGACAGAGACAGAGAACAGAGAGAGAGAGAGAAGAGAGAGAGAGAGAGAGAGAGAGAGAGAGAGAGAGGAGAGAGACAGACAGAGACAGAGAGAGAGACAGAGACAGAGACAGAGACAGAGAGAGAGAGAGAGAGAGAGAGAGAGAGAGAGAGAGGGAGAGAGAGAGAGAGACAGAGACAGAGACAGAGAGAGAGACAGAGACAGAGAGAGAGAGAGAGAGAGAGAGAGAGAGAGAGAGAGAGAGAGAGAGAGAGAGAGAGAGAGAGAGAGAGAGAGAGAGAGAGAGAGAGAGAGAGAGAGAGAGAGAGAGAGAGAGAGAGAGAGAGAGAGAGAGAGAGGAGAGAGAGAGAGAGAGAGAGAGCTTCCAGGTTGTTTTGTTGAGAATATTCATGAGAATATTTGTCATTTGTTCAAATGATAATAAACAAACATTTGCATAAAGCATATTTGTCCTCTCAGATGTTGATGAGAGAATTAAAAACTTGAAAGATATTCCTCTAAGTTTCATTTAGAACAGATACAAAATGTGCGATTAATCGCGATTAACTATTTTAATCGCTGACAGCCCTAATTAAAATGTTTACTTTTTTCTTAAAATGTTTACTTTTTTCTTAAATGTTACTTTTTTTTCACATCCTGACTTTTTCTCAAAATCAAAAATGTTTTCTCAAAATATCAGAATTATGTCTGCAGTCTTATGTTTGTTTGCATTTCATGAATCAGTCTCTCAGTTTGTTCAACTTTGCTCTTAAATGATGATCTTCCTCGTCGTCGGGTTCAAGATTCACCAACTCTATCGTCATCATCAAACAACAACAACAACAACAACCAACATGGCAGAGATAATAAATGAGGACCTGCGAGGTTCCCGTCCGGCCGATACGAAGCTGACGCTCACAGTGACCTCATGTTGATCCTCCTGAATCACAGCCGAGACCATCTGAGGAGGACAGGTGAGAGAAGGACAGGTGAGAGAAGGACAGGTGAGAGAAGGACAGGTGAGAGGAGAGAGGAGGACAGAGGCCTGTACTACGAAGCCGGATGTTCTCTTAGCTAACTTCAGGGTAAACTCTGGGTCTCCGGTCCTACGACGCTGGTTCTCTTCTTAGCGGGCTAGATCTCCATGGTAACTTATGCTGAGCGGCTAACCTGGTCCGGAGCAGGTTAGGTTGCAGGCTAAGAGATCAACTCAGTGAAAGCACCGCCTGCTGACCAATCAGAGCTCAGTGTGCGGAGTTTAAAGCGATCAAGTCATATTACAGGAGAAAGGAAATACAGAGAAACTGCCGTTGCAGGAAAGACGGCCGGCAAAAATCACCGACTGTGTGAACGTGAACATGAATAGAATATCACCTCCCATCTTCAGAGCAATCTGACTATTATAACATTAGCGTTAAGAAAGCTTACTGAAATATCTGCCACAAACAAGTAACCGGATCAAAGTAACATGACGTACAGTCCACTGTGAGTGCAGACGTGGATGGTCCCATTATCATTCATATCACATCACATCACATCACATCATAATGTATCATATATCTCCTTATCTGAGTCAGCTGAGCCGGATCTGGCCGTGCAACACTCACAGTGTCACATACTGTCTGCAGAAGGATTATTTTAAGCAACACATTAAGTTGAGGAAACACTCGAGTCAAATGTAATGAAAGTCAGATCGTGTCTTAGACGGGCAGTGATATCATAAACCTGTTAATGGACGCATTCAAACACTTGTTCTGTCACCAGCTGTATTCACCTGCAGGTGCAGCTATGTGGCTTTGATCCTGGATCAAGTGTTTAAGTCATGGATGTTTAAAGTTGAACTTCTTCATATTTGTCTAATATTATAGTTGACTTTTCATTCAGGAAGTATGCTGCGCTGTCAGTGCGCTTCTCCATGTTTGTGATTGGTCGAATGCTCCAAATACCACCCCTCTCATGTGAACGCGCTCCTAACTAGATAGGACACGACTGGCTTGAGTTAACGAGTTGATAACAGCGTCGTAGGACCGCTTAGCGAGAGTGCGTTTGTTTTGGATTAGGTAACCCGGGCAACTCAAACATATCCAGGTTAGGTTGAACCGGCTTCGTAGGACAGGCCTCAGGTGAGAGGAGGACAGGTGAGAGGAGGACATGTGAGAGGAGGACATGTGATAGGAGGACAGGTGAGAGAAGGACAGGTGAGAGGAGAGAGGAGGACAGGTGAGAGGAGGACAGGTGAGAGGAGGACATGTGAGAGGAGGACATGTGAGAGGAGGACATGTGATAGGAGGACAGTGAGAGAAGGACAGGTGAGAGGAGAGAGGAGGACAGGTGAGAGGAGGACAGGTGAGAGGAGGACATGTGAGAGGAGGACAGGTGAGAGAAGGACAGGTGAGAGGAGAGAGGACAGGTGAGGAGGACATGGGAGAGGAGCGAGGAGGACAGGTGAGAGGAGGACATGGGAGAGGAGCGAGGAGGACAGGTGAGAGGAGGACATGTGAGAGGAGGACATGTGATAGGAGGACAGGTGAGAGAAGGACAGGTGAGAGGAGAGGAGGACATGTGAGAGGAGGACATGTGAGAGGAGGACATGTGATAGGAGGACAGGTGAGAGAAGGACAGGTGAGAGGAGAGAGGAGGACAGGTGAGAGGAGGACATGGGAGAGGAGCAAGGAGGACAGGTGAGAGGAGGACAGGTGAGAGGAGGACATGTGAGAGGAGGACATGTGATAGGAGGACAGGTGAGAGAAGGACAGGTGAGAGGAGAGAGGAGGACATGTGAGAGGAGGACATGTGAGAGGAGGACATGTGATAGGAGGACAGGTGAGAGAAGGACAGTGAGAGGAGAGAGGAGGACAGGTGAGAGGAGACAGGTGAGAGGAGGACATGTGAGAGGAGGACAGGTGAGAGAAGGACAGGTGAGAGGAGAGAGGAGGACAGGTGAGAGAAGGACAGGTGAGAGGAGAGAGGAGGACAGGTGAGAGGAGGACAGGTGAGAGGAGGACATGTGAGAGGAGGACAGGTGAGAGAAGGACAGGTGAGAGGAGCGAGGAGGACAGGTGAGAGGAGGACATGTGAGAGGAGCGAGGAGGACAGGTGAGAGGAGGACATGTGAGAGGAGCGAGGAGGACAGGTGAGAGGAGGACATGTGAGAGGAGCGAGGAGACAGGTGAGAGGAGGATGTGAGAGGAGCGAGGAGGACAGGTGAGAGGACATGTGAGAGGAGCGAGGAGGACAGGTGAGAGGAGGACATGTGAGAGAGCGAGGAGGACAGGTGAGAGGAGGACATGAGAGGAGCGAGGAGGACAGGTGAGAGGAGGACATGTGAGAGGAGCGAGGAGGACAGGTGAGAGGAGGACATGTGAGAGGAGCGAGGAGGACAGGTGAGAGGAGGACATGCATGTGAGTGTGTGGCATAAAAGGTAAAAGAAACAGCCGCGCTGTATGGTACAGGTGTGGTACAGGTGTGGTACAGGTGTGGTACAGGTGTTGTACAGGTGTTGTACAGGTGTTGTACAGGTGTGGTACAGCTGTTGTACAGGTGTTGTACAGGTGTTGTACAGGTGTTGTACAGGTGTTGTACAGTGTGGTACAGGTGTGGTACAGCTGTTGTACAGGTGTTGTACAGGTGTTGTACAGGTGTTGTACAGGTGTTGTACAGTGTTGTACAGGTGTTGTACAGCTGTTGTACAGGTGTTGTACAGGTGTTGTACAGGTGTTGTACAGGTGTTGTACAGGTGAGCTGAAGTTACCCGGCCGAGGCGAGGTTCTCCCAGCAGTGTCCTGAAGGAGGCGTTGTTCTGAGCATAACTCTCAGGTGAGAACACACGTGGTCCACCTGCTGCCTCAGAAACCTGAGGACAACAGTGACAGCTCTTTCTCTTTGTCGTCGTTCAGCATATCTTTGTAGTTTCGTAGTTTTCTAGTTTTCTAGTTTGCTCGTTTTGTGGTTTTGTAGTATTGTAGTTTGTGTTTTTGTAGTTCTGTGTTCTGTAGTTTTGTAGTTCTGTAGTTTGTAGTTCTGTAGTTTTGTAGTTCTGTAGTTTTGTAGTCTTGTGGTTTTGTAGTTCTATAGTTTTGTATTCTATAGTTTTGTATTCTATAGTTTTGTAGTCTTGTGGTTTTGTAGTTCTGTAGTTTTGTATTCTATAGTTTTGTAGTTCTGTAGTTTTGTAGTCTTGTGGTTTTGTAGTTTTGTAGTTCTGTAGTTTTGTAGTTCTGTAGTTTTGTAGTTCTATAGTTCTGTAGTTTTGTAGTCTTGTGGTTTTGTAGTTCAATAGTTTTGTAGTCTTGTGTTTTGTAGTTCTGTAGTTTTGTATTCTATAGTTTTGTAGTTCTGTAGTTTTGTAGTTCTATAGTTCTGTAGTTTTGTAGTCTTGTGGTTTTGTAGTTCTGTAGTTTTGTAGTTCTATAGTTCTGTAGTTTTGTAGTCTTGTGGTTTTGTAGTTCTGTAGTTTTGTATTCTATAGTTTTGTAGTTCTGTAGTTTTGTAGTTCTATAGTTCTGTAGTTTTGTAGTCTTGTGGTTTTGTAGTTCTGTAGTTTTGTAGTTCTATAGTTCTGTAGTTTTGTAGTCTTGTGGTTTTGTAGTTCTATAGTTTTGTAGTTCTGTAGTTTTGTAGTCTTGTGGTTTTGTAGTTCTATAGTTTTGTAGTTCTGTAGTTTTGTAGTCTTGTGGTTTTGTAGTTCTATAGTTTTGTAGTTCTGTAGTTTTGTAGTCTTGTGGTTTTGTAGTTCTATAGTTTTGTAGTTCTGTAGTTTTGTAGTCTTGTGGTTTTGTAGTTCTATAGTTTGTAGTCTTGTGGTTTTGTAGTTCTATAGTTTTGTAGTTCTGTAGTTTTGTAGTCTTGTGGTTTTGTAGTTCTATAGTTTTGTAGTTCTGTAGTTTTGTAGTTCTATAGTTCTGTAGTTTTGTAGTCTGTGGTTTTGTAGTTCTATAGTTTTGTAGTTCTGTAGTTTTGTAGTCTTGTGGTTTTGTAGTTCTATAGTTTTGTAGTTCTGTAGTTTTGTAGTTCTATAGTTCTGTAGTTTTGTAGTCTTGTGGTTTTGTAGTTCTATAGTTTTGTAGTTCTGTAGTTTTGTAGTCTTGTGGTTTTGTAGTTCTATAGTTTTGTAGTTCTATAGTTTTGTAGTCTTGTGGTTTTGTAGTTCTATAGTTTTGTAGTTCTGTAGTTTTGTAGTCTTGTGGTTTTGTAGTTCTATAGTTTTGTAGTTCTGTAGTTTTGTAGTTCTATAGTTCTGTAGTTTTGTAGTCTTGTGGTTTTGTAGTTCTATAGTTTGTAGTTCTGTAGTTTTGTAGTCTTGTGGTTTTGTAGTTCTATAGTTTTGTAGTTCTGTAGTTTTGTAGTCTTGTGGTTTTGTAGTTCTATAGTTTTGTAGTTCTGTAGTTTTGTAGTCTTGTGGTTTGTAGTTCTATAGTTTTGTAGTCTTGTGGTTTTGTAGTTCTATAGTTTTGTAGTTCTGTAGTTTTGTAGTCTTGTGGTTTTGTAGTTCTATAGTTTTGTAGTTCTGTAGTTTTGTAGTCTTGTGGTTTTGTAGTTCTATAGTTTTGTAGTCCTCACCTCTCCCCGGGCTGACGGCGCTCGCCGTTGTCGCTCTGCGTTTGTTTTGCTGCGTTTCTCTCTCTGTTGCTCCTTCCTCTGCAGCTCGGTGGCTGATGGGTAATAGAGTCCAACAGTCTGAGTGGAGCACTCGGCAGTGGGCGGGGCCATCCTTTTGCGGGGGCGGGGCCTTTAGAGGGGTGGCCTGCAAGGTTGCATCATGGGAAGTCGGTGCTGAAGCCTGCAGGCAGAGAGCGTCACATTAACTGTTCATACAAATGTGTATTTCGTGGTTGGTGTAAAGCTGTGGAGTTCTCTGAATGATCTGGAGAATTGTAGAGGTATTGTTCAGTTACACAACTTCTACACATTAAGACAAATAGGACTATATGAAGCGGAATGTGAATAAGTTCATGTACCCTGGTCCTGCATTGGTAAATATTTGTGATGTCTGTTCTTTATTTGCAGGTCCCATTATATTATTATTATTATTATTGTTATTATTATTATTGTTATTATTATTATATGGGCGCCGCTTTCCCCCTTCGACTCCAGTAGGACTCAGATGTTTCACTTTTCCTTGTTCATGTGATGTTTGTTGTTGTTGTTTAGTTTAGTTTCTTTCCGTTAACTCTCAAGTGGGAACCAAGTATTTTTTGTACGTTTTTGTGTTTCTCTTATTTTTCTACGATGCTGTTATGATTGGCTGTGAATGAGTAAATATGAAGGACAGAGCATCTATTTCTCTTCATTCATTATTTTTGTTGAGCAAGGGGCCGGTCAGATTCTCTTCTTCTCTCTGCTCCGTACGGTGTGTTTACAGAGAGTTGTGCACACCATGAACGGAACAAATCAAAATGAAATACATCATTAGCATGATGTGGGGGGGCAGCTACCTGTTTGGCCTTGGCGCCCCGACAGGTTTGTGATGTCACTGCGGGATGTTCGGGGGGCGGAGCCTGAAGGAAGGTGCTGCAGGCGGGGCAGTAGGAGGCGTTCGGG
>JAAKFY010000010.1:505301-542801 GCA_011823955.1 Dissostichus mawsoni
TGTCTGTTCGGAGAGCCCAGCCGACCAATCAGAAACCGAGGACCTGCGAGAGGAGAGCTTCCCATCATCCTCGGCTCTGAAGACAAACAGGAAGTGACGTCACAGTGACTCTAGAGTTCCTTCTTTCACCTGAAAAATATTTCCCGACTGAAGCCCTCACTCTCAACGATGACACCAAAAAAACTGGTTCATGCACTTGTCTTCTCAAGACTAGACTACTGCAATGCACTCCTCTCCGGTCTCCCAGCCAAACCATCAACCGCCTGCAACTTGTCCAGAACAGTACAGCCAGAGTTCTCTCACCGGTTCAAAAAGGTCCGCCCACATAACCCCCATACTTGCCGAACTACACTGGCTCCCAGTCCACTACAGGATCCAGTTTAAGGTTCTGCTCCTGACTTACAAAGCCCTGAATGGCCAAAGCCCAAAATACCTCTGTGACCTCATCCGTACACAGACATCTACCCGTCTCTCCGCTCCAGCCACGCTCCTCTTCTTTACATCCCCCGCACACGTCTCCGGACAATGGGAGACCGAGCCTTCTGCTCATTCGCCCCTCGCCTCTGGAACTCCCTCCCAGATCAGCCCCTTCCACCGAGGTCTTCAAAACGGCCTTAAGACCCTCTTCTTTCGACAGGCCTTCCAATAAACTTTTATCATGGTACACCTGGAGTACTGTAATTTTTATCGCTATCTCTGACTTTTCTTTAATTTTTTAATTTCTTTTTCTTTTAATTTTAATTTCTTTAATTTTGTATTTGTTTAACTTGTTATCTCTTAAATTGTATCAGTGTCGTCTGTTGTGAAGCGCTTCGGGATTTGTCTTGGCAGATGAGAAGCGCTAAATAAATATAATTTATTATTTATTATTATTATTATGAGGATAAGTTTAAAGGTGTTCTGTTTATGTGAAAGCACTTTGTACGGGGGCCGACAGGTGCAAAGGCTCTACTTCACCCCCGTATCTGCATGGTGGTTCTCCTGAAGTGTTTGGGGCTCTGTAGCACCTGTCGGCCACTGTAGTTCTGAAAGGTGCTATTTAATTAAAGTTTGTTATTATTAACACTAGAACCGCCAAGGGGGGTAACTTTGACCCCCTATCACAACAGCATCAGCACCTCCATAGATATCATTTTCAAAACATTTAATTTGTTCCTCTTCATTATTTCCTTATACACTAAGTAGGACTTAACAAAAAAACGATTTAAAACTCACTTAAAGGTGGGGTAGGTAATCTTGGAGAAACCAGCTCGAGTGCGCTAGAATCTGAAAATACACAGCCGGAAAAAATCTGCCTTCCTCACAGAGCCCCTCCTCCAACACACACGGACGCGCACATGACCAATGAGGGCACGAGATCAGTGTGTGCACAGATGGAAGGCTGACAGGCAGGTAGGCCATCCAGTTACTTTAGCCGGGCCGGCTCAGAGATTGGTCGTGCTTTTACAGCGCCACGGCTTCCACTGATGATGTTTTTATGTATTTATTGTGAAAGCATTTCATGTGTTCATTGCTATCGGGATGTTCAGAGCGTTCCATGGAATATAACAAGTGTTTCTGAAGGGAATCACTTACCCCACCTTTAATGGGGTTCAATTTGAAATTGCTTCAGTTTATCATCGTAACAGATCAAAAAGTTCAGATTCATTTTACAATAAATCAATGAATGATGCGCTTCTACAAACAAAAAACAACATCCTTCCCCAGTTAAAGAAACTACCAGTAGATGAACTACATTATTCAAAGGTTTACAGTAACTTTGGATAATAGAGCTCCCTTTCCCTCAGTATCAGTCTCATGCTGACCGACCTCTAACATCATATCAATGAATGATTATAAAATACAGTCCCACGCACTTGGAGGCCTCAGCGGAGAACCAGCAGAGGCTCCTTCAGACGGACGCTGGAAGAAGAACAAGATCTTGTGTTTAATTGAGAAACTGTGCTACCTCGTTACCGTTATGTCAGGAGTGTTTACCTGCAGGTCGCTCAGCAGGAAGTCCTCCTCGCTCGACTTCCTGTTGGGATCGGCCTGATCAACGATAAAAACCTTCGTCACCGTGGAGCTGCGTCTGCCGTCACTGCAGAGAAACTCTATTATAGTCTAACAGGTATTCAGAGGGGGAGAGACACTCAGTACCTTTATCCCACCACTAATGGGGGTCTCCACTAACTGGGGGGTTTCTCCACTAACTGGAGGTTTCTCCACTAACTGGAGGGTTTCTCCACTAACTGGGGGTCTCCACTAACTGGGGGTTTCTCCACTAACTGGGGGTCTCCACTAACTGGGGGTTTCTCCACTAACTGGAGGTTTCTCCACTAACTGGGGGTTTCTCCACTAACTGGGGGTTTCTCCACTAACTGAGGGTTTCTCCACTAACTGGGGGTCTCCACTAACTGGGGGTTTCTCCACTAACTGGAGGTTTCTCCACTAACTGGGGGTTTCTCCACTAACTGGGGGTTTCTCCACTAACTGGGGGTTTCTCCACTAACTGAGGGTTTCTCCACTAACTGGGGGTTTCTCTACTAACTGGGGGTTTCTCCACTTACTGTGGGTTTCTCCACTAACTGGGGGTTTCTCTACTAACTGGGGGTTTCTCCACTAACTGGAGGGTTTCTCCACTAACTGGGGGTTTCTCCACTAACTGAGGGTTTCTCCACTAACTGAGGGTTTCTCCACTAACTGGAGGGTTTCTCCACTAACTGGGGTTTCTCCACTAACTGAGGGTTTCTCCACTAACTGAGGGTTTCTCCACTAACTGGAGGGTTTCTCCACTAACTGAGGGTTTCTCCACTAACTGAGGGTTTCTCCACTAACTGGGGGTTTCTCCACTAACTGGAGGTTTCTCCACTAACTGAGGGTTTCTCCACTAACTGGGGTTTCTCCACTAACTGAGGGTTTCTCCACTAACTGAGGGTTTCTCCACTAACTGGAGGGTTTCTCACTAACTGGGGGTTTCTCCACTAACTGGGGTTTCTCCACTAACTGGAGGTTTCTCCACTAACTGGAGGGTTTCTCCACTAACTGAGGGTTTCTCCACTAACTGGGGGTTTCTCCACTAACTGGGGGTTTCTCCACTAACTGGGGGTTTCTCCACTAACTGGAGGTTTCTCCACTAACTGGAGGTTCTCCACTAACTGGGGTTTCTCCACTACTGTGGGTTTCTCCACTAACTGGAGGTTTCTCCACTAACTGGGGGTTTCTCCACTAACTGAGGGTTTCTCCACTAACTGGAGGTTTCTCCACTTACTGTGGGTTTCTCCACTAACTGGGAGTTTCTCCACTAACTGGAGGTTTCTCCACTAACTGGGGGTTTCTCCACTAACTGGGGGTTTCTCCACTAACTGGAGGTTTCTCCACTAACTGGTTTCTCCACTAACTGGGGGTTTCTCCACTTACTGTGGGTTTCTCCACTAACTGGAGGTTTCTCCACTAACTGGGGGTTTCTCCACTAACTGAGGGTTTCTCCACTAACTGGAGGTTTCTCCACTACTGGGGTTTCTCCACTAACTGGGAGTTTCTCCACTAACTGGAGGTTTCTCCACTAACTGGGGGTTTCTCCACTAACTGAGGGTTTCTCCACTAACTGGGGGTTTCTCCACTAACTGGGGTTTCTCCACTAACTGGGGGTTTCTCCACTAACTGGAGGTTTCTCCACTAACTGGGGGTTTCTCCACTAACTGGAGGTTTCTCCACTAACTGGAGGTTTCTCCACTAACTGGGGGTTTCTCCACTAACTGGGGGTTTCTCCACTAACTGGGGGTTTCTCCACTAACTGGGGGTTTCTCCACTAACTGGAGGTTTCTCCACTAACTGGAGGTTTCTCCACTAACTGGGGGTTTCTCCACTTACTGTGGGTTTCTCCACTACGGAGGTTTCTCCACTAACTGGGGGTTTCTCCACTAACTGAGGGTTTCTCCACTAACTGGAGGTTTCTCCACTTACTGGGTTTCTCCACTAACTGGGAGTTTCTCCACTAACTGGAGGTTTCTCCACTAACTGGGGGTTTCTCCACTAACTGGAGGGTTTCTCCACTAACTGGAGGTTTCTCCACTAACTGGGAGTTTCTCCACTAACTGGAGGTTTCTCCACTAACTGGAGGTTTCTCCACTAACTGGGGGTTTCTCCACTAACTGGAGTTTCTCCACTAACTGGAGGTTTCTCCACTTACTGTGGGTTTCTCCACTAACTGGAGTTTCTCCACTAACTGGAGGTTTCTCCACTAACTGGGGGTTTCTCCACTAACTGGAGGGTTTCTCCACTAACTGGAGGTTTCTCCACTAACTGGAGGTTTCTCCACTAACTGGGGGTTTCTCCACTAACTGGGAGTTTCTCCACTAACTGGAGGTTTCTCCACTAACTGAGGGTTTCTCCACTAACTGGAGTTTCTCCACTAACTGGAGGTTTCTCCACTAACTGGGGGTTTCTCCACTAACTGGAGGGTTTCTCCACTAACTGAGGGTTTCTCCACTAACTGGAGGGTTTCTCCACTAACTGGGGGTTTCTCCACTAACTGGGGTTTCTCCACTAACTGGAGGTTTCTCCACTAACTGGGGGTTTCTCCACTAACTGGGGTTTCTCCACTAACTGGAGGTTTCTCCACTAACTGGAGGGTTTCTCCACTAACTGGAGGTTTCTCCACTAACTGGGGGTTTCTCCACTAACTGGAGGTTTCTCCAGTAACTGGGGGTTTCTCCACTAACTGGAGGTTTCTCCACTAACTGGGGGTTTCTCCACTAACTGGGGGTTTCTCCACTAACTGGAGGGTTTCTCCACTAACTGGAGGTTTCTCCACTAACTGGAGGTTTCTCCACTAACTGGGGGTTTCTCCACTAACTGGGAGTTTCTCCACTAAATGGAGGTTTCTCCACTAACTGGGGGTTTCTCCACTAACTGGGGGGTTTCTCCACTAACTGGGGGTTCTAACTGGGAGGTTCTCCCACTAACTGGGGGTTTCTCCACTAACTGGGGGTTTCTGGGGGTTTCTCCACTAACTGGGGGGTTTCTCCCACTAACTGGGGGGTTTCTCCACTAACTGGGGGTTTCTGGGGGGTTTCTCCACTAATTGGGGGGTTTCTCCACTAACTTGGGGGTTTTCTGGGGGTTCTCCACTAACTGGGGGTTTCTCCCTAACTTGGGGTTTCTGGGGGTTTTCTCCACTAACTGGGGGGTTTCTCCACTAACTTGGGGGTTTCTGGAGGGTTTTCTCCACTAACTGGGGTTTCTCCACTAACTGATTTCTCCACTAACTGGGGGGTTTCTCCACTAACTTGGGGGTTTCTGGGGGGTTTCTCCACTAACTGAGGTTTCTCCACTACTGGAGGTTTCTCCACTAACTGGGGGTTCTCCACTAACTTGGGGGTTTCTGGGGGTTTCTCCACTAACTGGGGGTTTCTCCACTAACTGGAGGTTTCTCCACTAACTGGGGGTTTTCTCCTAACTGGGGTTTCTCCACTAACTGGAGTTTCTCCACTAACTGGGGGTTTCTCCACTAACTGGGGGTTTCTCCACTAACTGGAGGGTTTCTCCACTAACTGGGGTTACTAACTGGGGGTTTCTCACTAACTGGAGGTTTCTCCACTAACTGGGGTTTCTCCACTAACTGGGGGTTTCTCCACTAACTGGGTTTCTCCACTAACTGGGGGTTTCTCCACTAACTGGGGGTTTCTCCACTAACTGGGGGGTTCTAACTGGGAGGTTCTCCCACTAACTGGGGGGTTTCTCCACTAACTGGGGGTTTCTGGGGGGTTTCTCCACTAACTGGGGGGTTTCTCCCACTAACTGGGGGGTTTCTCCACTAACTGGGGGGTTTCTGGGGGTTTCTCCACTAACTGGGGGTTTCTCCACTAACTTGGGGGTTTCTGGGGGGTTTCTCCACTAACTTGGGGGTTTCTGGGGGGTTTCTCCACTAACTGGGGGTTTCTCCACTCACTATATATAATAACTTTGATTGATTACAATTATTTGTTAGTTATAAAGTCAGGATGATTTAATATTCTATAATAATATCGTGCTGTGAAAGAGACATTGTGAGAACTTTTAAATGTTATAATAATAATACTTCAGGACTTTTACTGGAACGCAGTATTTTAAGATCATAGTGTATTTATTACCTGGTGACAGCCATCGCTCTGACCGTCACCTTCCCAGCATGCAACAGGAGCGGCCCGCTGTACTTCCTGCTGCCCCCCCGAGGCTCCGCCTCTGGCTTCGAGCCGTCCAGTGAAAAGAAGATCTGAGAGGAGGGGGTATCTACACACACACACACACACACACACACCCACACAACCACACACACACCACACACACACACACACACACACACACACACACACACACACACACACACACACACACACACACACACACACCCTTTTTCTTTTTGTATGGAAACCCCACTTATATTAGATATACTGTGTGTGTGTGTGTGTGTGTGTGTTGTGTGTGTGTGTGTGTGTGTGTGTGTGTGTGTGTGTGTGTTGTGTGTGTACCTGAGTGCATGGACACAGGTGTGTGTGTGTCCACGTGGTTCTTGGCTCTGTGTGTGTGCAGGTGCATGATGGGAATGATGAGCGGCACTGACACGGCTCCTGCTGTCATGGCGATGGCCTCCTGTAAGTCAACCAATCAGAAGAGTGGAAGAAGTACTCAGTAAAAGATAAATACCACGGTGACATCACTGTGTAACACTAGTGCTCCTATTGGCCAGCGCTCCAACACATTGTACGTGATAGGCTAAGGGGCGGGACATCTCTAAGTAGTTGACCAATCACAACAGAGCCGGCCAGCTAACCAATCAGAGCAGCTCTGGTTTCAGACAGTGGGTGAAAAGAGGAGCAGCACACGCAGTATGAGACAATAATGAGCTTTTTGAACATTACAGATTAGATTCTTATTGATCCCAAATTGTGAAATGATTTTGGTTACAGCAGCAGCATATAGTTCAAATATAAATCAAACCGTGACATCAACAGTAAAACCATATCAAACATCTTTCCTGATGTTCCTACGGGAATGAAGAGAAACTCTATCCTCTTGTATTTATATATATATATATATTATATATATATATATCATCATTATAATTAAGTAAAGTTCATTATATTAAAGCTTAAGGATAATTAAGTCTACTTACTTCAGATTTCAGCTCCGATTAAAAAACACACTTCCGTTAAACTGCTGTTGACTGTTCGACGCGTCGCCATAGCAACGAGCTGTGCGCTTGCGTTTTTTACTGGCACGGAGCGGAGGGCGGGGCTAATAAAACCCTGAGGATTCTACAGAGACACAGTCCCCGCCCGCCCCGCCGGGATGAACTGGATTATAAATACATCTTTTTAAAAACGTCACATTTGTATTGTTTGTTTAATGTTGTGTACCATCATTCTTCTTCCTGCTTGTTTAACCATATTTACAGTCTATGGTTTAAATATATAATAATATTTTACATCAATCTCTGCAAAATAGGATTAGTTTGTTATTATTTTATTTTTGTTAGCATGTCGTTGTGTCCCTGGGCAAGACACTTCACCTCAAAGTGCTCCTGTGGGGATTGTCCTCAGTATTGAGTATGTAAGTCGCTTTGGATAAAAGCGTCTAACAAGTGACATGTAAATAAAAACATAGTATATTTTTGTGAAAATGGCGACATGATAACACCATAGACTGTATGGATAACACACATCTGTATTTGTGAAAATACAGATGGAAAATTGTATTAAAAGTGGCGAAAGATAACCTAGTGCATTTATTTCTTTATTTTGTTCAGATGTTTTTGAACAGGCAGTTTTCAGGGCGGCCCCGCTAACTCCCCCCTAAGGACCCTGAACTCAGCATGTCAACATTAGCTCCCATGCTAACCTGATGCTAACAGGCTACCTAGCTCCAGAGCTTCCTCAGGAACACACAGAATAGAGAATAAAGAGATACTCACGTAGAAGATGAGTGACGTCACGGTGAAGAAGGAGGGCATGGACCTGGCGGAGGTGGAGAGCAGGTCAGTCCGCGGAGGGAGAGCTTCACCCGGAGATCAATGCGCAGAACCCCCTTTACCTTCCCTCACATTTAGAGTTTAACGATCACTATCAGACACACAGACCATAAAATACAGCTGTTTTCACAGGTCCTCAGCCGGGGGGGGCCTCACTGTTCATCCCGCTATCCTTCAGTACACCTGGCTGCTTATTTACACCAAGAAACTCAACATTGCATCACTTCTTTAACTGCGTTTTACTGAAGGGCTATCCTCAGCAAATCCCCTATTCATCCCAGCAGCATGTTGACAAGGCATTAACACATGTGAAAATAAAAAAGGAGGACAAAAATGAACATCCCATCATTAGAAACTATTCCCTTATTTATTTGAATATCTTGTTGAATCAATCAAACATTGAGTAACTTGAGTTTGGTTTAAAGAGTCCTCTCCTGCTGATGTTCAGGTGTATATCAGTATGTAGTGTCTCTACTTTAAAGAGTCCTCTCCTGCTGATGTTCAGGTGTATATCAGTATGTAGTGTCTACTTTAAAGAGTCCTCTCCTGCTGATGTTCAGGTGTATATCAGTATGTAGTGTCTCTACTTTAAAGAGTCCTCTCCTGCTGATGTCCAGGTGTATATCAGTATGTAGTGTCTCTACTTTAAAGAGTCCTCTCCTGCTGATGTTCAGGTGTATATCAGTATGTAGTGTCTCTACTTTAAAGAGTCCTCTCCTGCTGATGTTCAGGTGTATATCAGTATGTAGTGTCTCTACTTTAAAGATCCTCTCCTGCTGATGTTCAGGTGTATATCAGTATGTAGTGTCTCTACTTTAAAGAGTCCTCTCCTGCTGATGTTCAGGTGTATATCAGTATGTAGTGTCTCTACTTTAAAGAGTCCTCTCATGCTGATGTTCAGGTGTATATCAGTATGTAGTGTCTCTACTTTAAAGAGTCCTCTCCTGCTGATGTTCAGGTGTATTTCAGTATATAGTGTCTCTACTTTAAAGAGTCCTCTCCTGCTGATGTTCAGGTGTATATCAGTATGTAGTGTCTCTACTTTAAATAGTCCTCTCCTGCTGATGGTCAGGTGATATCAGTATGTAGTGTCTCTACTTTAAAGAGTCCTCTCCTGCTGATGTTCAGGTGTATATCAGTATGTAGTGTCTCTACTTTAAAGAGTCCTCTCCTGCTGATGTTGAGGTGTATATCAGTATGTAGTGTCTCTACTTTAAAGAGTCCTCTCCTGCTGATGTTCAGGTGTATATCAGTATGTAGTGTCTCTACTTTAAAGAGTCCTCTCCTGCTGATGTTCAGGTGTATATCAGTATGTAGTGTCTCTACTTTAAAGAGTCCTCTCCTGCTGATGTTCAGGTGTATATCAGTATGTAGTGTCTCTACTTTAAAGAGTCCTCTCCTGCTGATGTTCAGGTGTATATCAGTATGTAGTGTCTCTACTTTAAAGAGTCCTCTCCTGCTGATGTTCAGGTGTATATCAGTATGTAGTGTCTCTACTTTAAAGAGTCCTCTCCTGCTGATGTTCAGGTGTATATCAGTATGTAGTGTCTCTACTTTAAAGAGTCCTCTCCTGCTGATGTCCAGGTGTATATCAGTATGTAGTGTCTCTACTTTAAAGAGTCCTCTCCTGCTGATGTTCAGGTGTATATCAGTATGTAGTGTCTCTACTTTAAAGAGTCCTCTCCTGCTGATGTTCAGGTGTATATCAGTATGTAGTGTCTCTACTTTAAAGAGTCCTCTCCTGCTGATGTTCAGGTGTATATCAGTATGTAGTGTCTCTACTTTAAAGAGTCCTCTCCTGCTGATGTTCAGGTGTATATCAGTATGTAGTGTCTCTACTTTAAAGAGTCCTCTCATGCTGATGTTCAGGTGTATATCAGTATGTAGTGTCTCTACTTTAAAGAGTCCTCTCCTGCTGATGTTCAGGTGTAATTTCAGTATATAGTGTCTCTACTTTAAAGAGTCCTCTCCTGCTGATGTTCAGGTGTATATCAGTATGTAGTGTCTCTACTTTAAATAGTCCTCTCCTGCTGATGGTCATGGTATATCAGTATGTAGTGTCTCTACTTTAAAGAGTCCTCTCCTGCTGATGTTCAGGTGTATATCAGTATGTAGTGTCTCTACTTAAAGAGTCCTCTCCTGCTGATGTTCAGGTGTATATCAGTATGTAGTGTCTCTACTTTAAAGAGTCCTCTCCTGCTGATGTTCAGGTGTATATCAGTATGTAGTGTCTCTACTTTAAAGAGTCCTCTCCTGCTGATGTTCAGGTGTATATCAGTATGTAGTGTCTCTACTTTAAAGAGTCCTCTCCTGCTGATGTTCAGGTGTATATCAGTATGTAGTGTCTCTACTTTAAAAGTCCTCTCCTGCTGATGTTCAGGTGTATATCAGTATGTAGTGTCTCTACTTTAAAGAGTCCTCTCCTGCTGATGTTCAGGTTATATCAGTATGTAGTGTCTCTACTTTAAAGAGTCCTCTCCTGCTGATGTTCAGGTGTATATCAGTATGTAGTGTCTCTACTTTAAAGAGTCCTCTCCTGCTGATTTCAGGTGTATATCAGTATGTAGTGTCTCTACTTTAAAGAGTCCTCTCCTGCTGATGTTCAGGTGTATACAGTATGTAGTGTCTCTACTTTAAAGAGTCCTCTCCTGCTGATGTTCAGGTGTATATCAGGATGTAGTGTCTCTACTGTGACATGTCTCCATTCTTTAATGTTCAATTATCCAATTGTGTGTGTGGGTGTGTGTGTGTGTGTGTGTTGTGTGTGTGTGTGTGTGTGTGTGTGTGTGTGTGTGTGTGTGTGTGTGTGTGTGTGTGTGTGTGTGTGTGTGTGTGTGTGTGTGTGTGTGTGTGTGTGTGTGTGTGTGTTTGTCTAGGATCAAAGCGCTGTGTCAGCAGTTTCCTCACGGCATCACAGACGCAGTGATTCAGAACGACATGCCTCACCTGGATCCGCAGCAGAGAGCGCTGGCCATCACAAGCTGCTCTCATTGGTCAGTCCCCTCTCTCTGTCCTGGCGTCTGATTGGTCACTCGGAGCAGCCATGTTTGTAGTTCTGATGGGTTGTGTTGTCTCCACAGGGTCAGCTGGACCTGCTGAGGAACAGCTCGGGGCTCCTGTACAGGATGAAGGACGGCCAGGGCGCCAGGTACACAAAGCATCCTATAAATACTGTGTACTTTGTCAAAATGATATGTACTTGTACTATACACTAGTTTATTTACTTTATTTACAGGAAGGCAGGTCTCTTTTATTATTTTACGTCCCACAACCGCCCCGAAAAACTATAATTTTCATGACTAATCTTTGAATCTGTCCAAAATACCGTATTGACCCGAATATAAGACAGGTTTCTTTTCCTAGAATAAAATCTGAAAAAGAGTCTTATATTCGGGTCTAGACTTTTTGATGTAATTATACAGTCACACCAACAGATGGCGCCAAACGAGTGTTCCCCCAGAGAGAGTCTTAAAGAAACAGTTCAACAGGAGAGAGAGGCCCAATCCCAAACCAGGCCCTACACCCTACCCCTACAGACTACCCCTCCGTTTGTGCGTGTCACTCCACAGAGTTCAGTCCGTCACGGAGGGGTAGGGTTAGGGCAGTGACCATCAACTGGCGGCCCGCGGGCCAAATCTGGCACGCCAGACATTCTCATCCGACGCGCTGTGGCGGATTTTTTTTACAACGTCTCGTGAGTAATGTGCAGTACCGGAGTCCAACAGAGAGGCAGCAGCTGCGGGACAGTAGCCTTCCCTGCCCTGAAGAAGAAGTGATCCTTCGTTAGCGTGAAGAGTCTGCTTTATGCGCTCCGCAGTAGCCCCCGCTACGAGGCTCCGGCGACTTCGCAGTACATGAACGTGCTCCACTAGCTATATAAAAATCGCTCGCCCCGAAAGTGTCTCTAGGAATAATTTTGGCCCTTGGACAAATGTAGTTGGTGATCCCTGGTGTAGGGCGTGGTTTGGGATTGGGCCAGGAGATGGAGAGACACAGAGACCAGCTCCCACACAGTGCATCAAAGTTAATAAACAAGAGAGGCGAAGTTACCGAGCCAATTTGAAGATAGTGGTGATCAACGAAGCATCAAACAACTGTCGAGCGTCAAAGAAATGTGGTGTTACTGAGAGTAACGTTAGAAGAGGGGAGCCCAAAAAGACCGCCTTAATAAATGTAGACAGTCAGAGAAAAGCATCCCCCGGTCTGCAGACAGTACATTATTCTCTTTATAAAAACAAGATTTGGTCTTCAAAAAGGTATTTTCCTCTTGAAGAGGGGTCGTCCTATAATCAGGGGCGTCTTATATTGGGGTCAATACGGTACTTCGTAGAAACATCGTTAGTCTTCAGTGTGAGTGGCATCGTGCGAGAGTCTCATGGGATCTTAATGTTTATCGTCACTCAAGCTTCTGGACGCATTTCTCTTCTGCATGGCTCCTTGATATCTCTATAGAAATACTTCAACAGCTTCTCATTCTTTATTAGTTATCTTCTCACCTTTCCATTCACATCCAATAGTCCTCCAATTTAGATGAACCGTTTCTTTAACAAGGGTCCACAACATGTACAAGGTCTCAAATCCTGTGTGTGTGTGTGTGTGTGTGTGTGGTGTGTGTGTGTGTGTGTGTGTGTGTGTGTGTGTGTGTGTGTGTGTGTGTGTGTGTGTGTGTGTGTGTGTGTGTGTGTGTGTGTGTGTGTGTGTGTGTGTGTGTGTGTGGTGTGTGTGTGTGTGTGTGTGTGTGTGTGTGTGTGTGTGTGTGTGTGTGTGTGTGTGGTGTGTGTGTGTGTGTGTGTGTTTGTGTGTGTCAGTAAGATGAAGGGCTCAGATAACCAGGAGAAGCTGGTCTACCAGGTGATCGAGGACGCAGGAAACAAGGGTGAGGCTTTTATTTTGAAATCCATCCCTCTGCTCAGGTACAGGTGTGTGTGTGTTTTATATTTCCCAGAAACCCCTGAGGGAATCTTGTGTTTGTGTGTGTTATCATCCTGTCTGTGTTTCAGTGCCTACACGTTATTTAAAGGTTTATATAGAGCAATGCTTGTAAATGTTGTGAAGCACTGAAAGGCGTTGTGCTGAAAGGCGCTTTGTGGTCAAAGTATCACAGTGGAGATCTTACAGAGTTTGTGTTTGTGTGCCAGGATCTGGAGCAGAGATATCCGGTTTAAGAGCAACCTCCCTCTGACCGAGGTCAACAAGATCCTGAAGAACCTGGAGAGCAAGAAGCTCATCAAGGCCGTGAAGTCTGTGGCTGTGAGTCTCAACCTCAACACTAACCCGAGTTTAACCCGAGTTTAACCCGAGTTAAACCCGAGTTTAACCTGAGTTTACCCAGAGTTTACCCAGAGTTAAACCTGAGTTAAACCCGAGTTAAACCTGAGTTAAACCTGAGTTAAACCTGAGTTAAACCTGAGTTTAACCTGAGTTTACCCAGAGTTAAACCTGAGTTTAACCTGAGTTAAACCCGAGTTAAACCCGAGTTAAACCTGAGTTTAACCCGAGTTAAACCTGAGTTTAACCTGAGTTTACCCAGAGTTAAACCTGAGTTTAACCTGAGTTTACCCTGAGTTTACCCAGAGTTAAACCTGAGTTTACCCAGAGTTAAACCTGAGTTAAACCTGAGTTTACCCTGAGTTTAACCTGAGTTTACCCTGAGTTTACCCAGAGTTAAACCTGAGTTTAACCTGAGTTTAACCTGAGTTTACCCTGAGTTTACCCAGAGTTAAACCTGAGTTAAACCTGAGTTTACCCTGAGTTTACCCAGAGTTAAACCTGAGTTTAACCTGAGTTTAACCTGAGTTTACCCTGAGTTTACCAGAGTTAAACCTGAGTTAAACCTGAGTTAAACCTGAGTTTAACCTGAGCTTAACCCGAGTTAAACCCGAGTTTAACCTGAGTTTACCCTGAGTTTACCCTGAGTTTACCCAGAGTTAAACCTGAGTTTAACCTGAGTTTACCCTGAGTTAAACCTGAGTTAAACCTGAGTTTAACCTGAGTTTACCCTGAGTTTACCCTGAGTTTACCCAGAGTTAAACCTGAGTTTAACCTGAGTTTACCCTGAGTTAAACCTGAGTTAAACCTGAGTTTACCCTGAGTTAAACCTGAGTTAAACCTGAGTTTAACCTGAGTTTACCCAGAGTAAACCTTAGTTTAACCCGAGTTTAACCTGAGTTTACCCTGAGTTTACCCAGAGTTAAACCTGAGTTAAACCTGAGTTAAACCTGAGTTTACCCTGAGTTTAACCTGAGTTTACCCCGAGTTTAACCTGAGCTTAACCCGATTAAACCTGAGTTTAACCCGAGTTTAACCTGAGTTTACCCTGAGTTTACCCAGAGTTAAACCTGAGTTAAACCTGAGTTTACCCTGAGTTTAACCTGAGTTTACCCTGAGTTTACCCAGAGTTAAACCTGAGTTTAACCTGAGTTTAACCTGAGTTTACCCTGAGTTTACCCAGAGTTAAACCTGAGTTAAACCTGAGTTAAACCTGAGTTTACCCTGAGTTTACCCAGAGTTTAACCTGAGTTTAACCTGAGTTAAACCTGAGTTTACCCTGAGTTAAACCTGAGTTAAACCTGAGTTAAACCTGAGTTTAACCTGAGTTTACCCAGAGTTAAACCTTAGTTAAACCTGAGTTTAACCTGAGTTAAACCCGAGTTTAACCTGAGCTTAACCCGAGTTAAACCTGAGTTTAACCCGAGTTTAACCTGAGCTTAACCCGAGTTAAACCTGAGTTTAACCCGAGTTTAACCTGAGTTTTACCCTGAGTTTACCCTGAGTTAAACCTGAGTTAAACCTGAGTTAAACCTGAGTTAAACCTGAGTTTAACCTGAGTTTACCCTGAGTTTTACCCAGAGTTAAACCTGAGTTAAACCTGAGTTTAACCTGAGTTTAACCTGAGCTTAACCCGAGTTAAACCCGAGTTTAACCCGAGTTTAACCTGAGTTTACCCTGAGTTTACCCAGAGTTAAACCTGAGTTAAACCTGAGTTTACCCAGAGTTAAACCTGAGTTTACCCAGAGTTAAACCTGAGTTAAACCTGAGTTAAACCTGAGTTTTAACCCGAGTTAAACCTGAGTTTAACCCGAGTTAAACCTGAGTTTAACCCGAGTTAAACCTGAGTTTAACCCGAGTTAAACCTGAGTTTAACCCGAGTTAAACCTGAGTTTAACCTGAGTTTACTCAGAGTTTACCCAGAGTTAAACCTGAGTTTACCCAGAGTTAAACCTGAGTTAAACCTGAGTTAAACCCGAGTTAAACGTGAGTTTAACCTGAGTTTACCCAGAGCTTACCCAGAGTTAAACCTGCGTTAAACCTGCGTTAAACCCGAGTTAAACCCGAGTTAAACCCGAGTTTAACCCGAGTTAAACCTGAGTTAAACCTGAGTTTAACCTGAGTTTACCCAGAGTTAAACCTGAGTTTAACCCGAGTTTAACCTGAGTTTACCCTAAGTTTACCCAGAGTTAAACCTGAGTTTAACCCGAGTTTAACCTGGGATAGAGTTTAGCCTGAGTTTAACCTGGGATAGAGTTTAACCCGAGTTTAACCTGGGATAGAGTTTAGCCTGAGTTAAACCTGGGATAAGAGTTTAACCTGAGATTTACCTGAGTTTAACTCATGTTTAACCTGTTATAGAGCTTACCCTGAGTTCAACCTGGGATACGAGTTTAACCTAGAATAGAGTTTAACCTGAGTTTTAACTGTGTTTAACCTGGGATAAGAGTTTAACCTAGGATAGAGTTTAACCTGAGTTAAACCCGTGTTTAACCTGGGATAAGAGTTTAACCTAGGATAGAGTGTAACCTGAGTTCAACCAAAGTTTAACCCTAATTGAACCTGGGATAGATTTTAACCCGATTTTAAGCTGAGGTCAACCAGAATTTAACTTTGTGTGACGTGGGACAGAGTTTAACCTGGGTTTAAGGTAAGTTTAACCCGGATAGAGCCAGCAGTACTCAGGCCTTCTGTCTCTCCTCAGGCGTCGAAGAAGAAGGTGTACATGCTGTATAACATTCAGCCCGACCGCTCGGTGACGGGCGGCGCCTGGTACAGCGACCAGGACTTCGAGTCCGAGTTCGTGGAGGTTCTGAACCAGCAGTGCTTCAAGTTCCTGCAGAGCAAGGTGCACAGCTTTCTCTACACACAGCAGACACACAACGTTAGCCTTTAGCTTAGCGGTGGTGAGGTAATTGTGTGTGTGTGTGGTGTGGTGTGTGTTGTGTGTGTGTTGTGTGTGTGTGTGTGTGTGTGTGTGTGTGTGTGTGTGTGTGTGTGTGGGTGTGTGTGTTGTGTGTGTGTGTGCGTGCGTGCAGGCTGAAGCAGCGAAAGACAGTAAACAGAGTCCGATGATTCAGAGGAACAGCTCCTTGGCCACGTCTCATGAAGTCTGGAAGTACATCTGTGAGCTCGGCATCAGCAAGGTGATGTAGCCCTGCCCTCTTTATGACATCACAGCACACAGGGGCGGAGCCACACGTTAGGAGAGATGGAGTTTAACCCGATTTTGACCAGGCATAGAGTTTAACCTGGGAAAGAGTTTAAACTGAGTTTAATCTGAGTTTAATCTGAGTTTAAACTGAGTTTAATCTGGGTTTAATCTGAGTTTAAACTGAGTTTAATCTGGGTTTAAACTGAGTTTAGCCCAAGTTTAAACTGAGTTTAATCTTGGATAGTTAACCCGGGTTTAACCCAAGTTTGAACTGAATTTAACCCAAATTTAACCCAAATTTAACCCGAGTTTAACCTGAGTTTAACCTGGGTTAATGTTGACTGAGAGATGTCTATGTCTGCAGGTGGATCTGTCGATGGACGACATCGAGACGATCCTCAACACGCTGATCTACGACGGGAAGGTGGAGCTGACTGTCATCGCAGCTAAAGAGGGAACGGTGGGCAGCGTGGACGGCCAGATGAAGCTCTACAGGGGCGTCAACGCCGTGCTGCTGCCCACCGGCATGGTGCGGACGCCCTGCGGACTCTGCCCGGTAACAGGGGGGGACCCAAGTAACCCAAGTTTAACACAAACTGATTTCAACCCAAGCTTAACACAAGTTTAACCTGTTGAGCTGCACGGACCCGCGGGCGGGGTCAAAAACGCAACATCTTGCAAGAAACAGAGGGCTTCTTAACATTTAACAACCTATTAATGTGTCATACCCACTTAACGGAAGAAACTCAGCTAACTGACAATATGAACTAAGAAGCGTCTAAATGAGCCCTAAATATAATATATATAATATATATATATATAATATAATAAATACTTTATTACTTATCGGATCTGCAAAACAAGATAGCTAGCAAACTGAGATTCCACAGATTCTAGAAATATAAGTATCATCAATGAGAGATCAAAACTCGCGGCAGGGTAAGCAAACCCAGACATCACACAACGTAGCTTTACTTTATTTATATAGCCCAATATCACAAATGTTACATTTGTCTCAGTGGACTTCACAGTTAGTACAGAATATCAGTAGACAATACGACCCCCTCTGTCCTGGGACCCTCACATCGTACAAGGAAACACTTCCAGAGAGAAACCCACAGTTTAAAGGGGAACATGGGAGAAACCTCAGGGAGAGCAACAGAGGAGGGATCCCTCTCCCAGGACGGACAGACAGCAATAGATGCCGTGTGTAAATCGAAGAGATAATACATTTTACAGCGTAGGTAGACCAAATGTTTGGAAATGCATGTGTCTATAATAAGAAGATGAATCCACGAGGATGTCAACAATCCTGTGGGAGCCATCAGGGAAGTAGTATGATGAGTCAGGCAGGACCACAGAGACAGGTTCAGCCACGACTCGAAGTCCAGGACTCAAATCCAGAACTTAGGATAGAGGATCCAGGACACAGGATCCAGGACTAAGGATCCAGGACTAAGGATCCAGGACTCAGGACTCAGAATCCAGGACACATGATTCAGGATCCAGGACACAGGACCGCAGCAACAGGATCAGCCGGCGTAGATAGACACCAAAAAGAAATTTGGGGAAGCTGTGTTATTCGGAACATGAGAGTACACAGGTACAGACAGAAGGAAGGAAGAAGTAAGGTGTCCCCCGACAGTCTAAGCCTATAGCAGCAAAACTAACGTGTCTACGTACATGTACTCCCTTATGATAGGTTGAGGGAAAGGGGTAGCAAGTAAGAAGTAAGGAACAGAGGTGTAGAGGCACAACATGTCTACGTACATGTACTCCCTTAGGATAGGTTGAGGGAAAGGGGTAGCAAGTAAGAAGTAAGGAACAGAGGTGGAGAGCACAATGTGTCTACGTACATGGACTCCCTTATGATAGGTTGAGGGAAAGGGGTAGCAAGTAAGAAGTAAGGAACAGAGGTGGAGAGCACAATGTGTCTACGTACATGGACTCCCTTATGATAGGTTGAGGGAAAGGGGTAGCAAGTAAGAAGTAAGGAACAGAGGTGCAGAGGCACAATGTGTCTACGTACATGGACCCCCTTATGATAGGTTGAGGGAAAGGGGTAGCAAGTAAGAAGTAAGGAACAGAGGTGGAGAGCACAATGTGTCTACGTACATGGACTCCCTTATGATAGGTTGAGGGAAAGGGGTAGCAAGTAAGAAGTAAGGAACAGAGGTGGAGAGGCACAACGTGTCTACGTACATGCACTCCCTTATGATAGGTTGAGAGAAAGGGGTAGCAAGTAAGAAGTAAGGAACAGAGGTGGAGAGGCACAATGTGTCTACGTACATGGACCCCTTATGATAGGTTGAGGGAAAGGGATAGCAAGTAAGAAGTAAGGAACAGAGGTGGAGAGGCACAACGTGTCTACGTACATGCACTCCCTTATGATAGGTTGAGAAAGGGGTAGCAAGTAAGAAGTAAGGAACAGAGGTGGAGAGGCACAACGTGTCTACGTACATGGACTCCCTTAGGATAGGTTGAGGGAAAGGGGTAGCAAGTAAGAAGTAAGGAACAGAGGTGGAGAGGCACAACGTGTCTACGTACATGCACTCCCTTATGATAGGTTGAGGGAAAGTCGTAGCAAGTAAGAAGTAAGGAACGGAGGTGGAGAGGCACAACGTGTCTACGTACATGCACTCCCTTATGATAGGTTGAGGGAAAGGGGTAGCAAGTAAGGAACAGAGGTGGAGAGGCACAACGTGTCTACGTACATGGACTCCCTTAGGATAGGTTGAGGGAAAGGCGTAGCAAGTAAGGAACAGAGGTGGAGAGGCACAATGTGTCTACGTACATGTACTCCCTTAGGATAGGTTGAGGGAAAGGCGTAGCAAGTAAGGAACAGAGGTGGAGAGGCCAATGTGTCTACGTACATGTACTCCCTTAGGATAGGTTGAGGGAAAGGGTAGCAAGTAAGAAGTAAGGAACAGAGGTGGAGAGGCACAACGTGTCTACGTACATGGACTCCCTTAGGATAGGTTGAGGGAAAGGGGTAGCAAGTAAGAAGTAAGGAACAGAGGTGGAGAGGCACAACGTGTCTACGTACATGTACTCCCTTATGATAGGTTAGGGAAAGGGGTAGCAAGTAAGAAGTAAGGAACAGAGGTGGAGAGGCACAATGTGTCTACGTACATGTACTCCCTTAGGATAGGTTGAGGGAAAGGGGTAGCAAGTAAGAAGTAAGGAACAGAGGTGGAGAGGCACAACGTGTCTACGTACATGTTAGGGGTTTCACCAACTACTCGACTAGTCGACTAGTCGACTACCTCTACCACTAGTCGGCGCTGTAGGCCCTAGTCGACTAGTCGTGAACAAAATGGAGGCAAACGTGGGAGATGAGGATGCCGACATTGGCGCTGAGGTGCTGCAAAATGCTCCAGCAAAACACGCCTGACATTCAGGGGTCCTCATTTTATGCGCAAATGCGCCGCACCTATGCACTCTACAGTTTCAGTTTTAGCTCCGGCGCTAAAAGTTCACGAGCGTGCTCCACTAGCACCCCCTCTTTGAACAGCTGTTTGGACCTCATTTCGAGAGCAACAAGAAAACACGGGTCAACAGTGGCGCGGATGAGCTACGGGATTACTGCCAGCAGACACCCCATATCCCCACAATGGATAACCCTCTGAAGTGGTGGGCACAAAACGCCAACCGCTTCCCCCGTTTAGCCAAGCTTTCCAGGAGCTACCTGGCTACACCAGCACCCCAAGTGAACGGATGTTTTCCATGGCAGGCACCACTGTCACCCGACAGCGGTCAAGCCTCCTTCCCTCACATGTTGATGCTTTGGTCTTCCTTAACGCAAACCAAAAAACCTGGAAGGGTGGACATCCTTATCGAGGAGGACAGTGACAGCGAGTAAAGTGTTGCGCACTGGATTTACGTTGCATTTATGTTCTTAACAGAGTTTTTGCAGTAGATTTGGTGAGTCCAGTTACTGTTTTTTATTTAATCAGCCATGTAACCCAAATTAAAATGCTGCTTTGTTACAGTGTTTAACGTAACTGTATGCATTGCAATACAAAATATAGTTTTACACCTCTCTTTGTGTGTCTTTATTATGACGTAACGACTAGTCGACTAGTCGACTACTATTTTGAAAAACTTGTCGACTAGTAAATAATGGTAGTCGTGAAACCCCTAGTACATGTACTCCCTTATGATAGGGTTAGGGAAAGGGGTAGCAAGTAAGAAGTAAGGAACAGAGGTGGAGAGGCACAACGTGTCTACGAACATGCACTCCCTTATGATAGGTTGAGGGAAAGTCGTAGCAAGTAAGAAGTAAGGAACAGAGGTGGAGAGGCACAACGTGTCTACGTACATGGACTCCCTTAGGATAGGATGAGGGAAAGGGGTAGCAAGTAAGAAGTAAGGAACAGAGGTGGAGAAGCACAATGTGTCTACGTACATGCACTCCCTTAGGATAGGGTTAGGGAAAGGGGTAGCAAGTAAGAAGTAAGGAACAGAGGTGGAGAGGCACAACGTGTCTACGTACATGTACTCCCTTATGATAGGTTAGGGAAAGGGGTAGCAAGTAAGAAGTAAGGAACAGAGGTGGAGAGGCACAATGTGTCTAAGTACATGTACTCCCTTAGGATAGGTTGAGGGAAAGGGGTAGCAAGTAAGAAGTAAGGAACAGAGGTGGAGAGGCACAACGTGTCTACGTACATGTACTCCCTTAGGATAGGTTGAGGGAAAGGGTAGCAAGTAAGGAACAGAGGTGGAGAGGCCAATGTGTCTACGTACATGTACTCCCTTAGGATAGGTTGAGGGAAAGGGGTAGCAAGTAAGAAGTAAGGAACAGAGGTGGAGAGGCACAACGTGTCTACGTACATGGACTCCCTTAGGATAGGTTGAGGGAAAGGGGTAGCAAGTAAGAAGTAAGGAACAGAGGTGGAGAGGCACAACGTGTCTACGTACATGGACTCCCTTAGGATAGGATGAGGGAAAGGGGTAGCAAGTAAGAAGTAAGGAACAGAGGTGGAGAAGCACAATGTGTCTACGTACATGCACTCCTTAGGATAGGGTTAGGGAAAGGGGTAGCAAGTAAGAAGTAAGGAACAGAGGTGGAGAGGCACAACGTGTCTACGTACATGTACTCCCTTATGATAGGGTTAGGGAAAGGGGTAGCAAGTAAGAAGTAAGGAACAGAGGTGGAGAGGCACAATGTGTCTAAGTACATGTACTCCCTTAGGATAGGTTGAGGGAAAGGGGTAGCAAGTAAGAAGTAAGGAACAGAGGTGGAGAGGCACAACGTGTCTACGTACATGTACTCCCTTATGATTGGGTTAGGGAAAGGGGTAGCAAGTAAGAAGTAAGGAACAGAGGTGGAGAGGCACAACGTGTCTACGTACATGCACTCCCTTAGGATAGGGTTAGGGAAAAGAGTAGGAACTAAGATGTATGCGCCACATCTATACCATGAGCGCATTGTTCCTAAAAAGTTTTTTTGGCACTGTCACCAATCAACAGTTGTGCGTCGACTCGGCAGGGATCAAGGCACATATATATGCCTCTCCCTGCGTCCACCGTCTACACACACAACCAAATTACATCTATACCATCAGTAAGGAAAAAGAGTAAGAACTAAGATGTAGGTGAAGAGGCACAACGTGGCTATGCACTCTTATTAGATTATTTTATCAACTATAAGCTTTATCAAAAAGGAAGGTCTTAAGCGTACTCTTAAAAACGGATAGGCTGTCTGCCGCCCGAACACAAACTGGAAGCTGATTCCACAAAAGTGGAGCTTGATAAGAAAAGGCTCTGGCTCCCATTGTACTTTTAGAGACTCTAGGAACAACCAACAACCCTGCATTCTTGGAACGCAATGCCCTAGTAGGACAGTAGGGTATAATGAGTTCTTTAAGGTAAGATGGCGCCTGCCCATTAAGGGCTTTGTAGGCGAGAAGAAGAATTTTAAATTCTATCCTGTGTTCTATAGGGAGCCAGTGTAAGGCAGCCAGAACAGGAGTAATGTGATCCCTTTTCCGAACTCTAGTTAGTACACGTGCTGCAGCATTTTGAATTAGCTGAAGTGACTTAACTGACTCATGAAAGACGACACACGAAGTGAGGATACCCGGCCCGGAGGAAGCCCGGGGTCCCCTTCTGGAGCCAGGCCCAGAAGGAGGACTCGTCGGCGAGCGTCTGGTGGCCGGGCTTGCCATGGAGCCCGGCCGGGCACAGCCCGAAAAGGCAACATGGGCAACACCTCCGCTTCTCCGTCCCGCGGGCCCACCACCTACGGAAACAGCGATGGGGTCGGGTGCACTGCCAGAAGGGTGGCAGTGAAAGCAGAGGGTCTCGACGGACCAGACCCGGGCGACAGAAGCTGGCTTTGGGGACGTGGAACGTCACCTCTCTGGGGGGGAAGGAGCCGGAGCTTGTGCGGGAGGTGGAGCGTTACCAGTTGGATCTGGTTGGGCTCACCTCTACGCACAGCGTCGGCTCTGGAACCTTACTTCTGGATAGGGGTTGGACTCTATTCTTCTCCGGAGTTGCTCAAGGTGTGAGGCGCCGGGCGGGTGTGGGGATACTCACAAGCCCCCGGTTGGGTGCTTCGTTGTTGGAGTTTACCCCAGTGGACGAGAGGGTCGCCTCCCTACGCCTGCGGGTTATGGGGGGGAAAACTCTGACTGTTGTGTGTGCTTATGCACCAAACAGCAGTTCAGAGTATACGGCCTTCTTGGAGACCCTGGAAAGAGTCCTGTATGGGGCTCCTGAAGGGGACTCTTTAATCTTGCTGGGAGACTTCAACGCACATGTGGGCAATGATGGAGACACTTGGAGGGGCGTGATTGGGAGGAACGGCCCCCCTGATCTGAACCGGAGTGGTGGTTTGTTACTGGACTTCTGTGCTAGTCATGGATTGGCCATAACAAACACCATGTTCAAACATAAGGATGCTCATAAGTGTACGTGGTACCAGAGCACCCTAGGCAGAAGGTCCATGATCGATTTCGTTATCGTATCATCGGACCTGAGGCCGTATGTTTTGGACACTCGGGTAAAGAGAGGGGCGGAGTTGTCAACTGATCACCATCTGGTGGTGAGTTGGGTCGAGTGGCGGGGGAAGCCTCTGGACAGACCTGGTAAGCCCAAACGTGTAGTTCGGGTGAACTGGGAACGTCTGGAGGAGGCCCAAGTTCAGGAGGCCTTCAACGCACACCTCCGGCGGAGCTTTTCGGCATTCCTGTGGAGGTTGGGGACATTGAACCAGAGTGGGCGGTGTTCAAAGCCTCTATTGCCGAAGCCGCGGCGGGGAGCTGTGGTCTCAAGGTCTTAGGTGCCTCAAGGGGCGGTAACCCTCGAACCTCCTGGTGGACACCGGTGGTCAGGGAAGCCGTCCGACTGAAGAAGGAGGCCTTCAGGGATTTGTTATCCCGGGGGACTCCCGAGGCAGTTGCAAGGTACCGACGGGCCCGAAGGGCAGCAGCCTCAGCCGTGGCCGAGGCAAAGCAGCGGGTGTGGGAGAAGTTCGGAGAAGCCATGGAAAAGGACTTTCGGGCGGCACCAAAGTTGTTCTGGAAAACTGTCCGACACCTCAGGAGGGGGAAGCAGGGAACCATCCAAGCTGTGTACAGTAAGGATGGGACGTTGTTGACCTCAACTGATGGAGTGTTAGGGCGTTGGAAGGAACACTTTGAGGAACTCCTGAACCCGACAACTCCGCCCTCTATGTTAGAGGCAGAGCTGGAGTATGACGGGGGATCAACACCAATCTCCCGGGGGGAGGTCACTGAGGTCGTCAAACGACTCCACAGTGGCAAAGCCCCGGGGGTGGATGAGATCCGCCCAGAAATGCTGAAGGCTCTGGGTGTTGAGGGACTGTCATGGTTGACACGTCTCATCAAGTTGCGTGGAAGTCGGAAACAGTACCGAAGGAGTGGCAGACCGGGGTGGTGGTTCCCCTTTTCAAAAAGGGGGATCAGAGGGTGTGTGCCAATTACAGAGGCATCACACTACTCAGCCTCCCCGGGAAAGTTTACTCTAAGGTACTTGAAAGGAGGGTCAGGCCGATTGTCGAACCTCAGATTGAGGAGGAACAATGCGGATTCCGTCCTGGTCGTGGAACGACGGATCAGCTTTTTACTCTCGCAAGGATCCTGGAGGGGGCCTGGGAGTATGCTTATCCGGTCTACATGTGTTTTGTAGACTTGGAGAAGGCGTATGACCGAGTTCCCAGGGAGTTACTGTGGGAGGTGCTGCAGGAGTATGGGGTGAGGGGGTCTCTACTCAGGGCCATCCAATCTCTGTACTCCCAAAGCGAGAGCTGTGTCCGGGTCCTCGGCAGTAAGTCGGACCCATTTCCGGTGAGGGTTGGCCTCCGCCAGGGCTGCGCTTTGTCACCGATCCTGTTTGTAATATACATGGATAGGATTTCGAGGCGTAGTCGTGGGGGGGGGGGTCTGCAGTTCGGTGGACTAAGGATTGCACCACTGCTTTTTGCAGATGATGTGGTTCTAATGGCTTCATCGGTCTGCGACCTTCAGCACTCACTGGATCGGTTCGCAACCGAGTGTGAAGCGGCTGGGATGAGGATCAGCACCTCCAAATCTGAGGCCATGGTTCTCAGCAGGAAACCGATGGACTGTCCACTCCAAGTAGGGAATGAGTCCTTACCCCAAGTGAAGGAGTTCAAGTATCTCGGGGTCTTGTTCTCGAGTGACGGAACAATGGAGCGTGACATGGGCCGGAGAATCGGAGCAGCGGGAGCGGTACTGCAGTCGCTTTACCGCACTGTTGTGACGAAAAGAGAGCTGAGCCAGAAGGCAAAGCTCTCTGTCTACCGGGCCATTTTCGTTCCTACCCTCACCTTTGGTCATGAAGGATGGGTCATGACCGAACGAACGAGATTGCGGATACAAGCGGCCGAGATGGGTTTTCTCCGCAGGGTGGCTGGCGTCTCCCTTAGGGATAAGGTGAGAAGTTGGAGGCGTGTGGCGCAGTGGATAGAGCCTTGGTGTTGGGATCAGGGGGTCACAGGTTCAAACCCCACTGCAGTCAGCATTTCGTTGTGTCCCTGGGCAAGAAACTTCCCCAAATTGCTCCTGTGGGGATTGTCCACAGTATTGAGTATGTAAGTCGCTTTGGATAAAAGCGTCTAACAAGTAACATGTAATGTAAAAAAGTTCAGTCATCCGGGAGGGACTCGGAGTTGAACCGCTCCTCCTTCGCGTCGAAAGGAGCAAGTTGAGGTGGTTCGGGCACCTAGTAAGGATGCCACCTGGGCGCCTCCCTAGGGAGGTGTTCCAGGCACGTCCAGCTGGGAAGAGACCAAGGGGTAGACCTAGGACCAGGTGGAGGGATTATATCTCTTCGCTGGCCTGGGAGCGCCTTGGGATCCCCCAGTCAGAGCTGGTTGATGTGGCCAGGGAAAGGAAAGTTTGGGGCTCTCTGCTGGAACTGCTACCTCCGCGACCCGACCACGGATAAGCGGGAGAAGATGGATGGATGGACTTAACTGACTTTTTGGTACACCCTGATAATAAAGAGTTACAATAATCCAGCCTAGAAGTAACAAATGCATGGACTAGTTTCTCTGCATCGTTTTGAGGCAAGATATGCCTGATTTTTGCAATGTTACGTAGATGAAAGAAGGCGGTCCTTGAGATTGATTTTATGTGGGCGTTAAAAGATAAATCCTGATCAAATATAACACCAAGGTTCCTTACAGTCTCACTGGAGGCCAAATGAATGCCATCCATAGTTAGTATATCTTTAGATAATTTGTTTCGTAGATTCTTTGGGCCGAGTACAATAACTTCAGTTTTGGCCGTGTTTAACATAAAAAAATGTAAGGTCATCCACGTTTTTAAGTCCTTAAGGCAGTCTTGAATTTTATTTTGATGATTGGTTTCATCAGGCTTGATGGATAAATATAGTTGAGTATCATCCGCGTAACAATGAAACTGTACAGAATGATTCCTTATAATATTGCGGAAGCATATATAGTGTGTACAAAATAGGTCCAAGCACTGAGCCCTGTGGCACTCCATGGCTAACTTTTGTTTGCATGGAAGATTCCTCGTTGACACACACAAACTGAGAGCGTTCAGATAGATAGGACCTAAACCAGCCTAATTTTAACCCAAGTTTAACCTGAGTTGAACCCAAGTTAACACAAGTTTAACCCAATTTTAACACAAGTTTAACCCTCGTTTAAACTGATTTTAACCCAATTTTAACCTGAGTTGAACCTGAGTTTAATCTCTGCCCAGTAACTAAGTTAAACTAAGGGTGTGGTGGAAATGTACTGAAACAAACTAACAAATAATAATCAAATCTGTGTCCTCAGGTGTGTGACTTCCTGTCTGTGTCCTCAGGTGTGTGACATCCTCTCTGTGTCCTCAGGTGTGTGACTTCCTGTCTGTGTCCTCAGGTGTTTGATGACTGTCAGGAAGGAGGGGAGATTTCTCCCTCTAACTGCATCTACATGACGGAGTGGTTGGACTTCTGATGCTCCGACGCTCCGCCTCTCTTTTCTCTGTGAGGAAATCTTCCGTTTGTTCCAGCGATCTGTGATCCACATTTATTTTCTATTTATCACAAAGTTGAATAAAGCTGTCAGTGTGACTCGTGGTGTGTTTGTTGACTCTCAGTGAATACGGTTGATTTGTTTTAGCCTCCGTCAGGTGTCGAGGGAGCCAAAGTTTCTCAGTCTGAATCATTTAATGTGGGAAATGAACAGATTAGAAACAATGCTGGGAATCTACAGAACGAGATCAAAACCTAAACATCTACAGATATAAGAGCAGATGTTTCTGGAGAAACATGTCTTCTGAGACACAGGGAAGGATGCTTTCAACCAATCACAGCCCTCGTTAGTGTTTCCCAGAGAGGATGATGTCACCTGCAGGAAGTCCCTGTGGAGCAAACACTACATTACCCATCAGCCCCAGCAGCTGTTAGTAATGTTATAAACATCTTTAAAGATGAACTGTTGATAAATCAAGATACTGTTAACTGCAGCCAACATCATCATCATCATCATCATCATCATCATCAATCTAAGGATATCTTTTGGGTTCTAACATCTTTTCACACTAAAGATTTAAACACCTACACAAATAATTTTGCGATTTAAATATTTATGGTATAAATTAGATTATTTAATTAATAATTATTTGACATTAGTGTCGACCCTTTTTACCCTCCATACATGTGTTGAAACGTGATACTACATTTCCCATGAGCCTCGGCTGCCGTTGCCGTGGATACCCCTCCATGACGTCAGAGTGCATTAGGCTCATTAATTATTAATGACCCTGCTGACACGGAGCCGTAATATGACGTCACTTCCGGTTACAGACCATAACAAACCGATCTGGTTGGAGCAGAGTACTTTTACTTTAATGGTCCCAGTGTAGCAGAGATATAGAGTATCTCTAACAATATAAATACACAGTAAATATATAAACTGTACAGTACATATCAACAGCGAGGAGATATAGAGTATCTCTAACAATATAAATACACAGGACTTTGCCTGCCGTCAGGTCCGTGACGAGGACCTGAAGTATTTCCATATGGTGGCGGCGCTGGGGAGCTCCACGTCGTCCACCGCTGCCGGCAAAGGTTGAGGCTGTCGCGGCGTTTCCTCGCCCGCTCACGGGAGTTCCTCGGGATGGTGACGTTTTTCAGTCGCCAGCTGACGCGCAGGGAGCGTAGGTACAGCGCTTTTGACCGGGAGCTCCTTGGAATCTGGCTGGCCATGCGGCACTTCCGGTTTTTGCTGGTAGGCCGTGAATTTACGGCGTTCGTGGACCACAAGCCGCTTACGTTCGCAATGTCCAAGGTGGCGGAGCCTTGGTCTGCTCGCCAGCAACGCCAGCTTTCCTACATCTCGGAGTTCACCACGGATATCCAGCACGTGGCTGGCAAGTCAAACCTGGTCGCTGATTGCCTCTCCTGGGTCCTCAGCGGGGCCGTCCAGTTGGGCATCGACTATACCCGCATGGCAGCGGACCAGGTCACGGACCCCAGCGTCTAGGCCTTGAAGGGGGCTGACGTGGGACTGCGCCTGGGGTGCGGTTTTCGGCCAGCTGGAGGCGCTCCGTGTTTGAGGCGGTGCACGACTTGTCGCACCCCGGCGGTAAGCCTTTCGGTGCTATGGTGGCCGCCAGAGATGGGGTCGTTACAAAAAAAAAGTAATATATTACATATTACTTTAAAAAAAAGTAATGTATTACACTACTTCGTTACTCTCTACATAAAGTAACTCGTTACTTTACTCGTTACTTTACTCGTTACTTTACTCGTTCCTTTACTCGCAGGGCCGGCCCGCCCCTCCCTACAGGCAGATCACGCAGACTGCGGCGCACCTACAGTGTAAGCGCGCCACAGTTTTGCCTTGCGAGACTCCACTTGCACCCCAATTACTATTGCAATAAGGAAGACATAACACAAGTCTTTCTTTTGATATTCTCTTTAATAAAATAGGCTGCCAGCTCTCCCACAACAAGCTAGCAGTCTGTGACGTGAAGAGCATTTCAAGAGAAACACTGTAATAACGGAACAAGTGGGCCATATCAATGTGATGTGACACTGGCAACATAAACAAATACTTTACAAATAAATAGCCTGTATAAAACAACATCCTCACTCTGGGTTCGGGGTCCTTAGCTATTAGCTTCACCTTAGCATGTGTTCTTTGCAGGTGCTTGTTGAGGTTTGACGTGGTGTTTACAGCAGTGGATAACAGCTTCTGGCCTGGACACAGTTTGCACCTCACCGTCACATTCCTGTCTATTCTTCGGACGAACTCAAAATAATGGGCAGACCTCCACCCCTCGAAAGTTATCGCTGACTCAGCCATGTTTATGCAGCACTGCACGTGGAGATGTGGACGCGCAAGTCGCGCAGATTACGTACATATAAACCTGCGGCGGAAACCCCTCTTGTCTGTCAGTGTGATTATGACTGATTTTATAAAAGTAACGAAGTAACGCGTGTTTTTTAACGATAAAATTGTTACTCTTAGAAACAAAATTAATGACCTCTTGCCTTCGACCAGTATAGTGTTATCAACAGCTCCCGGAAACGTAAGTTCTAATATTACACTAGATAGTAAATTAGAATGCTTTTCAGCCATAAACCTTGAACAATTGAATTCAATGATTCTTTCTTCAAAACCATCAACGTGTATCTTAGACCCGATTCCAACTAAGCTGTTAAAGGAAGTTTTTCCATTAATTAGCACTTCTTTATTAAATATTATGAATATGTCTTTATTATCGGGCTATGTTCCACAATCATTTAAAGTAGCAGTGATAAAACCGCTTCTTAAAAAGCACAACCTCGATCCAGAGGTTTTAGCCAACTATAGACCTATTTCTAATCTTCCGTTCCTCTCAAAAATTCTTGAGAAAGCGGTCGCAAAACAGTTGTGTGATTACTTAAAAAACAATGATTTATTTGAAGATTTTCAGTCTGGCTTTAGAACACATCATAGCACAGAGACAGCTCTGGTTAAAGTCACAAATGACCTTCTAATAGCCTCAGACAAAGGACTTGTCTCTATTCTTGTCTTACTCGATCTCAGTGCTGCATTTGATACTATCGACCATGATATCCTATTGCAAAGACTAGAGCACTTAGTTGGCATAAAGGGAACTGCTTTAGGCTGGTTTAGGTCCTATCTATCTGAACGCTCTCAGTTTGTATGTGTCAACGATAAATCTTCCATGCAAACCAAAGTTAGCCATGGAGTGCCACAGGGCTCAGTGCTTGGACCTATTTTGTTCACATTATATATGCTTCCGTTAGGCAATATTATAAGGAATCATTCTGTACAGTTTCATTGTTATGCGGATGATACTCAACTATATTTATCAATCAAGCCTGATGAAATTAATCATCTAAATAAAATTCAAGACTGCCTTAAGGACTTAAAAACGTGGATGACTTTAAACTTTTTGATGTTAAACACGGCCAAAACTGAAGTTATTGTACTCGGCCCAAAGAATCTACGAAACAAATTATCTAAAGATATACTAACTATGGATGGCATTAATTTGGCCTCCAGTGAGACTGTAAGGAATCTTGGTGTTATATTTGATCAGGATTTATCCTTTAACGCCCACATAAAATCTATTTCAAGGACCGCCTACTTCCATCTACGTAACATTGCAAAAATCAGGCATATCTTGCCTCAAAACGATGCAGAGAAACTAGTCCATGCATTTGTTACTTCAAGGCTAGATTATTGTAACTCTCTATTATCAGGGTGTACCAAGAAGTCAGTTAAGTCGCTTCAGCTGATTCAAAATGCTGCAGCACGTGTACTAACCAGAGTTAGGAAAAGGGACCACATTACTCCTGTTCTGGCTGCCTTACACTGGCTCCCTATAGAACATAGGATAGAATTTAAAATTCTTCTTCTCGCCTACAAAGCCCTTAATGGGCAGGCGCCATCTTACCTTAAAGAACTCATTATACCCTACTGTCCTACTAGGGCATTGCGTTCCAAGAATGCAGGGTTGTTGGTTGTTCCTAGAGTCTCTAAAAGTACAATGGGAGCCAGAGCCTTTTCTTATCAAGCTCCACATTTGTGGAATCAGCTTCCAGTTTGTGTTCGGGCGGCAGACACCCTATCCGTTTTTAAGAGTGCGCTTAAGACCTTCCTTTTTGATAAAGCTTATAGTTGATAAAAGAATCTAATAGGAGTGCATTGACGTAGACACGTTTTGCCTCTTCACCTATACATCTCAGTTCTTAATCTTTTTCCTTACTGATGGTATGTCATTTGGTTGTGTGTGTAGACGGTGGAAGCAGCGAGAGGCATATACGTGCCTTGATCCCTGCCGAGTCGACACACAACTGTTGATTGGTGTCAGTGCCAAAAAACTTTTTAGGAGCAATGCGCTCATGGTATAGATGTGGCGCATACATCTTAGGGGCTGATTAGATTCAGCCCCTAGTTTAGCTGCTATAGGCTTAGTTTGTCGGGGGACACTTTACTTTACTTCTTCCTTCTCTCTGTCTGTACCTGTGTACTCTCATGTTCCGAATAACCCAGCTTCCCCAAATTTCTTTTTGGTGTCTATCTACGCCGGGACCCTGAGTCGTGGCTGATCCTGTTGCTGTGGTCCTGAGTCCTGGATCGCGAGCCCTGGATCTTGAGTCGTGGCTGTGCCTGTTGCTGTGGTCCTGGATCATAAGTCCTGGATGGATATCCTCGTGGATTCATCTTCTTATTATAGACACATGCATTTCCAAACATTTGGACTACCTATGTTGTAAATGTATTATCTTCTCAATTTACACACGGCATCTATTGCAGTCTGTCCGTCCTGGGAGAGGGATCCCTCCTCTGTTGCTCTCCCTGAGGTTTCTCCCATTTTTTTCCCCCTTAAACTGTGGGGTTTTTCCTTTTTCTGGAAGTTTTTCCTTGTACGATGTGAGGGTCTCAGGACAGAGGGTGTCGTATTGTCTACTGATATTCTGTACAATCTGTGAAGTCCACTGAGACAAATGTAACATTTGTGATATTGGGCTATATAAATAAACATTGATTGATTGATTGATTGATTGTGTCGGGGCAATGTTAGTAACTGTAGTGTGATTACTGAATTATAAAAGTAACGCGTTACACTACTCCGTTACCGACAAAAGTAATATTATTACAGTAACGCGTTACTTTGTAACGCGTTACACCCAACTCTGGTGGCCGCGAGGTTGTTCTGGCGGGGCTCAAGAAGGACTTGAGGACATTGGCCGGCACGTGCGTGGCTTGCCAGCATGCTAAGGGCCTTAGGACCCCGCCTAAGGGGTCGGCTCTCCGGCTCCTGTTCTCCGGAGTCGTGGTGGTCGGCCTGTCGTTCCTCCCCGCCGCACGGACTTTGTGTATGGGTGAATTCTGGGCGGGCTTGTGTGGTGGAGCATTACGGCAGCATGCATAGTTCATTCTGTTGTCTGTATTTAAATGGAAAATAAAGTGTGGAGTTCCATACTTAACACACTGCCTCCGACTCCCATTCATCGACTCTACACAGTACACATCAACAGTGAGGACATATAGAGTATCTCTAACGATATAAAACGTACACATTGTCATTTTTTTTTACAATTTTTACTCTACTTTAGTACAAATTTGAAGTACTTGTACTGGATAAAAAGTATGCAATCTTGAAGCATCCTAACCTTCTTGCATACTTCATAGTATGATGTTGGAGTCCTATTTTTATGTGGAATGTTGAGAAGTAATTTGGGATGTGGGGAATGAAGCCGGAAAGGGAGAATACATTTGAAATTGTTTTGACAATGAGTGGTAGCAGTCAAGATTAAATGTCAAGAATAAAGAAGAGATGCTGAGAATAAACTCCAAATGTTGTGAAAAAGTCTGAATGTTAGAAAACAGGAAAACTGTTGTGAATGAACTCAGGATGTTATGTTGTGAATTCTCTCCGTACGTTTTACATCTTTAATTGAATATGCCTTTCCACTGTGACGTGGTGTTCGCTGTAATTAGCGTTCAGCAGATTCTTTCTTCACACTTAACTTTTCACTTCTGTTTATCTTCTATTTTAGATGTTTTTTGTATAATTGTTTATATTCTACTCTCTTTATTTCTCATTGTGTGAACTACTTGTTTACATGCTGCTGCAAAGGAAACGTGTCCCAATCTGGGATTCATAAAGTCAATCTTATTTTATCTTGAGATTGAATGTTGAGAAAAAGTGTGGAATATTCTGAACTAAGTCAGAAAGTTAAACAACGTTGTGATTTTTAGAACAAATCTGGGTACTAGTGGGTTATCTGTCGCCACTTTCTTGTTCATACTTTCTAAATAACCCGAACCCATCGCCACAAAATAGGATTCATGTTTGTTATTTTGAGAAGTTAAAAAGTGAATGTGGAGGAGCCGGCTACCCGCCATTAAAACGTGCAACAGATGACCCACAAGCACCCACATCTATTACTGTTTAATGAAGGAAGAAGGATAAGATAAGATGAGAGGAGAGGAGAGGAGAGGAGGAGAGGAGGAGAGGAGGAGAGGAGGAGAGGAGAGGAGGAGAGGAGAGGAGAGGAGATGAGAGGAGAGGAGAGGAGAGGAGGAGAGGAGGAGAGGAGAGGAGGAGAGGAGGAGAGGAGAGGAGAGGAGGAGAGGAGGAGAGGAGAGGAGGAGAGGAGAGGAGGAGAGGAGGAGAGGAGAGGAGAGGAGGAGAGGAGGAGAGGAGAGGAGGAGGAGAGGAGAGGAGGAGAGGAGAGGAGAGGAGGAGAGGAGGAGAGGAGAGGAGAGGAGGAGAGGAGGAGAGGAGAGGAGGAGAGGAGGAGAGGAGAGGAGGAGAGGAGGAGAGGAGAGGAGAGGAGGAGAGGAGGAGAGGAGAGGAGGAGGAGAGGAGGAGAGGAGAGGAGAGGAGGAGAGGAGGAGAGGAGAGGAGAGGAGGAGAGGAGGAGAGGAGAGGAGGAGGAGAGGAGAGGAGGAGAGGAGAGGAGGAGAGGAGGAGAGGAGAGGAGAGGAGGAGAGGAGGAGAGGAGATGAGGAGAGGAGGAGAGGAGAGGAGAGGAGGAGAGGAGGAGAGGAGAGGAGGAGATGAGGAGAGGAGATGAGGAGAGGAGATGAGGAGAGGAGGAGAGGAGGAGAGGAGATGAGGAGAGGAGGAGATGAGGAGAGGAGATGAGGAGATGAGGAGAGGAGGAGAGGAGGAGAGGAGGAGAGGAGGAGAGGAGAGGAGGAGAGGAGATGAGGAGAGGAGATGAGGAGAGGAGATGAAATCAGAAGTACTTTATTGATCAATGTGGAAGGGTCTGCGTTCAGCATCAAAGAAGGCATCGAACATTAGAGAAATGAAAGAGTAGAAATAAACAATCCAACATGTAAACATCTCAAATAGAAATAAAATAGCATTAAAAAAAGTAGATGTAAATGTGGAGAATAAACTCAGGATGCATGAAACTACAATATTATTATCAATTTAATATTTCATTCCTCACTCTTATATATAATATCCTGCTTTATATTTTGTTCACGGTAAATGTGTTTATTTCTACTCTTTCGTTTCTCTAATGTTCGATGCCTTCTTTGCTGCTGCAACGCAGACACTTCCCACATTGGGATCAATAAAGTACTTCTTATCTAATCTTGTTTTATTAAAAACACTTCCCATCATGCTTTGCCCTTATGTTTATGATGCAGACTGCAGGACTGGGAGGGGGGAGAGGGGGGAGACATAGGGGGAGGGAGGGAGGAGGAGGAAGAGGAGGAGGGCAGTGCGGATTCTTTCCCGTCATTCCCTGCAGCAGCAGCAGCAGCAGCAGCAGCAGCAGCCGCAGCAGCAGCAGCCGCAGAGCCTCCCGTCTGCCTCTCCGCCCGGATCCCCTCTCTGTTTGCGGACTGATCTGCACAAGGTAAGCGGTTCCTCCAGCCTCTCCTCCAGGCTCTCCTCCCCGCTCTGTGTCCCCTCTTTCCGGCTGTCCTCCCCTCTCTCTCCCCGCTGTTTGCTGTGATTGGAGCGGCCGGAGCCTCCATGAACTTCCTCCCAGAGGCCCGGTTTCTCCCCGGTTCTCTCCCGGTTCTCTCCCCGGTTCTCTCCCCGGTTCTCCCCCCTCTCTCTCCCCGGGCCGCGGTGCCCTCTCCCCGGACACAGAGAGCAGCAGAGCTTCCTCTCGGCCGGAGGGATGGAGGATATAACGGTGCGCCATGCAGGAGCAAAACAGGCGTGGCCGCGGTGTGTGTGTGTGTGTGTATGTGTGTGTGTGTGTGTGTGTGTGTGTGTGTGTGTGTGTGTGTGTGTGTGTGTGTGTGTGTGTGTGTGTGTGTTGCAGAATGAGCGGGAGGTGTCCGGCCTGCAGCTGCTGTCTGGGGGGGAAACAGTGACGGTGGTCCCGGGGTGAAAAAAAGAGAGAACAGTGTTTTTGTTACGGGAACGTTTTATGTGACGTCACATTGGACCGTGTTGTCTCAGCAGGGCCGGAACCGGGGGGGGGACACACAATAAGGGTGGGACTGTTTTTAGCTTTAGCCTCAGAGATGCTAACAGTGTTTATTCTGGGAGTGGTTTCTAAAGTCAGGAGAATCCCAGCATCATGAATACAACAACAACCGTCTGCGCCATGGGGCCATTCTGGATTTAATAGGAACACATACAGGCTTTGTTGAATACTCTATTCTGATTGGTCAATTTGGCCGTTGGACATGTTGTTAATAGTCTATAACACACAGCTGCTCCGTAACACCAGTATTAATCCCGTATTACACTCATATAACAGCTGTATTAATCCCGTATTACACTCATATAACAGCTGTATTAATCCCGTATTACACTCATATAACAGCTGTATTACACAGATATTACATCCATATTATAATTGTATTACACATTTACAGTCTGTCAATGATTGTAAACCAGAAACCATTTCAGGGTTAAACAAGTTTTCTACTGTGTTTAATTTTAAACAACCGATAAATGATTGGAGCTGCAGATTAACATCATTAATTTTCATCATTATTACCAGTAGATTTCTCATAAATCCACTTAAAGATAGCATGACACAACGGCCCGTTTGCATATTTAAACATAGCATTTATAAAACTCTGCAGAAAACAACGGTACGTTTGGGAAGTAACGCGCTGTAAAACCACTTAATGTTGGAAAACGTTTGTATTATCTGCGGATTAATGAAGGGTTTGATGTCTAGAAAGTCCGAAAATATAGAAAAATGTTTCAATAACAGCTCTCAGTAAAAGAGAGATGAACGTGTTACTGTAAATCCTCTTCTTTGAATCCCACATGAATCTGCAGGTTATTCACTTTAATATAAAGCAGAGAGGAGAGGCAGGATGACTCAGTTTAATGTCTGCATGTTGTATGGAGGCACTTTAGAGACATTAGTGTTAATGGAGCAGGAAGTCCGACTCTTCCGGAATATTCCTCAGATAATCAATGTGAGAGCTACGCTAACGCTAACTTAATTTATTTATAATTCCCTCTTCATTCACTCACCGACGGACGAAGCAAAACAGACGTTATTGATCTATCAAAACATCAGCAGGAGAGGACTCTTTAAAGTAGAGACACTACATACTGATATACACCTGAACATCAGCAGGAGAGGACTCTTTAAAGTAGAGACACTACATACTGATATACACCTGAACATCAGCAGGAGAGGACTCTTTAAAGTAGAGACACTACATACTGATATACACCTGAACATCAGCAGGAGAGGACTCTTTAAAGTAGAGACACTACATACTGATATACACCTGAACATCAGCAGGAGAGGACTCTTTAAAGTAGAGACACTACATACTGATATACACCTGAACATCAGCAGGAGAGGACTCTTTAAAGTAGAGACACTACATACTGACATACACCTGAAAATCAGCAGGAGAGGACTCTTTAAAGTAGAGACACTACATACTGATATACACCTGAACATCAGCAGGAGAGGACTCTTTAAAGTAGAGACACTACATACTGATATACACCTGAACATCAGCAGGAGAGGACTCTTTAAAGTAGAGACACTACATACTGACATACACCTGAACATCAGCAGGAGAGGACTCTTTAAAGTAGAGACACTACATACTGACATACACCTGAAATCAGCAGGAGAGGACTCTTTAAAGTAGAGACACTACATACTGATATACACCTGAACATCAGCAGGAGAGGACTCTTTAAAGTAGAGACACTACATACTGATATACACCTGAACATCAGCAGGCGAGGACTCTTTAAAGTAGAGACACTACACACTGATATACACCTGAACATCAGCAGGAGAGGACTCTTTAAAGTAGAGACACTACATACTGATATACACCTGAACATCAGCAGGAGAGGACTCTTTAAAGTAGAGACACTACATACTGATATACACCTGAACATCAGCAGGAGAGGACTCTTTAAAGTAGAGACACTACATACTGATATACACCTGAACATCAGCAGGAGAGGACTCTTTAAAGTAGAGACACTACATACTGATATACACCTGAACATCAGCAGGAGAGGACTCTTTAAAGTAGAGACACTACATACTGATATACACCTGAACATCAGCAGGAGAGGACTCTTTAAAGTAGAGACACTACATACTGACATACACCTGAACATCAGCAGGAGAGGAC
>JAAKFY010000010.1:547801-595301 GCA_011823955.1 Dissostichus mawsoni
CCTAACTTCCTCTTAGTAACTTCCTATCCCTAACTTCCTGTCCCTAACTTCCTATCCCTAACTTCCTGTCCCTAACTTCCTATCCCTAGCTTCCTGTCCCTAACTTCCTATCCCTAACTTCCTGTCCCTAACTTCCTATCCCTAGCTTCCTGTCCCTAACTTCCTATCCCTAACTTCCTCTTCCTAACTTCCTGTCCCTAACTTCTATCCCTAACTTCCTGTCCCTAACTTCCTATCCCTAGCTTCCTGTCCCTAACTTCCTATCCCTAACTTCCTCTTCCTAACTTCCTGTCCCTAACTTCCTATCCCTAACTTCCTGTCCCTAACTTCCTATCCCTAGCTTCCTGTCCCTAACTTCCTGTCCATAACTTCCTATCCCTAACTTCCTGTTCCTCACTTCCTATCCCTAACTTCCTATCCCTAACTTCCTCATCCTAACTTCCTGTCCTCACTTCCTATCCCTAACTTCCTATCCCTAACTTCCTGTCCTCACTTCCTGTCCCTAACTTCCTGTCCTCACTTCCTGTTCCCCAGGTGTGTTTGCTGCCGATGTGCCCCGCCCCCTTGTGACTTCATGATGACGGCGATGGAGTTGGACCACATGGACCTTCAGACCTCAGTCCTTCAGACTCAGTTCAGCAGCAGCAACGACACGGTGAACAACCGCTGGGACGAGGAGTGGGACAACGAGAACAGCTCGGCCCGGCTGTTCGAGCGCTCGAGGATCAAAGCCCTCGCAGGTGAGAGACCAACTCAGGTATCAGTTTTATATAAGACAAGATGGACCTATTATATGTCCATGTGTCCTGATGTGGGACGGGACCCTAGTCTCAAACTCTGCGCTACAGGAAACAGATGCTGGTCTTTACCTGCTTCCTCTGTTTGTTTACTGAGTTGTATTTTAATCCTTCTTATTCATATTTATATATTTATATTGTTTCGCGTCTTTTATTGTGAAGGGATGAGCTTTCAGGGCTTTTATTGTGAAGGATGAGCTTTCAGGGCTTTTATTGTGAAGGGATGAGCTTTCGGGGCTTTATTGTGAAGGGACAAGCTTCAGGTGTTTTATTGTGAAGGGGTGATCACTCGTGTCTTTTATTGTGAAGGGATGAGCTTTCAGGGCTTTTATTGTGAAGGGATGAGCTTTCAGGGCTTTTATTGTGAAGGGATGAGCTTTCGGGGCTTTTATTGTGAAGGGACAAGCTTCAGGTGTTTTATTGTGAAGGGGTGATCACTCGTGTCTTTTATTGTGAAGGGATGAGCTTCAGGTGTTTTATTGTGAAGGGGTGATCACTTGTGTCTTTTATTGTGAAGGGATGAGCTTCAATCAATCAATCAATCAATCAATCAATCAATGTTTATTTATATAGCCCAATATCACAAATGTTACATTTGTCTCAGTGGACTTCACAGTTTGTACAGAATATCAGTAGACAATACGACCCCCTCTGTCCTGAGACCCTCACATCGTACAAGGAAAAACTTCCAGAGAGAAACCCACAGTTTAAAGGGGAACAAAATGGGAGAAACCTCAGGGAGAGCAACAGAGGAGGGATCCCTCTCCCAGGACGGACAGACGTGCAATAGATGCCGTGTGTAAATTGAGAAGATAATACATTTACAACATAGGTAGTCCAAATGTTTGGAAATGCATGTGTCTATAATAAGAAGATGAATCCACGAGGATATCCATCCAGGACTTATGATCCAGGACCACAGCAACAGGCACAGCCACGACTCAAGATCCAGGGCTCGCGATCCAGGACTCAGGACCACAGCAACAGGATCAGCCACGACTCAGGGTCCCGGCGTAGATAGACACCAAAAAGAAATTTGGGGAAGCTGGGTTATGGGAACATGAGAGTACACAGGTACAGACAGAGAGAAGGAAGAAGTAAAGTAAAGTGTCCCCTGACAAACTAAGCCTATAGCAGCTAAACTAGGGGCTGAATCTAATCAGCCCTAACTATAAGCTTTATCAAAAAGGAAGGTCTTAAGCGCACTCTTAAAAACGGATAGGGTGTCTGCCGCCCGAACACAAACTGGAAGCTGATTCCACAAATGTGGAGCTTGATAAGAAAAGGCTCTGGCTCCCATTGTACTTTTAGAGACTCTAGGAACAACCAACAACCCTGCATTCTTGGAACGCAATGCCCTAGTAGGACAGTAGGGTATAATGAGTTCTTTAAGGTAAGATGGCGCCTGCCCATTAAGGGCTTTGTAGGCGAGAAGAAGAATTTTAAATTCTATCCTATGTTCTATAGGGAGCCAGTGTAAGGCAGCCAGAACAGGAGTAATGTGGTCCCTTTTCCTAACTCTGGTTAGTACACGTGCTGCAGCATTTTGAATCAGCTGAAGCGACTTAACTGACTTCTTGGTACACCCTGATAATAGAGAGTTACAATAATCCAGCCTTGAAGTAACAAATGCATGGACTTCAGGTGTTTTATTGTGAAGGGATGAGCTTTCTGGTCTTTTATTGTGAAGGGATGAGCTTTCTGGTCTTTTATTGTGAAGGGATGATCTCTAGGGTGTTTTATTGTGAAGGGGTGATCTCTCAGGGTGTTTATTTTGAAGGGGTGATCTCTAGGATGTTTTATTGTGAAGGGGTGATCTCTCAGGGTGTTTTATTGTGAAGGGGTGATCTCTCAGGGTGTTTTATTGTGAAGGGTGATCTCTCAGGGTGTTTTATTGTGAAGGGGTGATCTCTCAGGGTGTTTTATTGTGAAGGGGTGATCTCTCAGGGGTCTTTTTGTATAAATAATAATACACTTTGTTTGTAGAACTTCACATGAAGGTAAACAGAAACAGGAAGAGAGCCCTTCATGTAAAATAAAAAACTATAAAGATTAAAGACATCATATATGTGTGTGTGTGTGTGTGTGTGTGTGTGTGTGTGTGTGTGTGTGTGTGTGTGTGTGTGTGTGTGTGTGTGTGTGTGTGTGCGCTCAGGATGTTTGTTTCTGACTTCCTGTCCTTCAGTCTGGAATGTGCAGGAACAATGAGGGGAACCCCCCCACCCTGATGACATCATCGCCAAGCTGCAACGTCATTGACTGATTGATGAAACCTCACACACACACACACACACACACACACACCACACACACACACACACACACAAACACACACACACACACACACACACACACACACACACACACCACAACACACACACACACACACCACACACACACACACACACACACAACACACACACAGACATTGAGACGCTACTACACTGTAAAAAATAACACATTAAATGAGTAAAATGTCGTTTGACGTGTTAATTTTTTTCCTTTATGTTAAAAAAATAAATAAAACTGAGCTTAAAGAAAGAATTAAACAAAAACTTAAAAACTCCTTTGAACGTATAGTTTTACTCAGCGATGTGAAAACTGACTATTCATTATTAACAAAGTAGTAAAATAATAAGACTTTAAATAAAATAAACAATTTAAAGTTTAAGGGAATTTCAGGAATTTAAATTCAGGAATCCCAGGTTGAACTTTTAACAGTGTTCATGGGGGGGGCTCCTCCCTCTGTTTGCAGTGGGTGGTGTGTGTGTGTGTGTGTGTGTGTGTGTGGGTGTGTGTGTGTGTGTGAAACAGAACAATCAGAGCAGCTTGTACACACACACACACACCCTGACCTCTGGACTCTTCTCTGTAAACACGCGGTCGTCTCGTCTTCGACCCTCCGAGCGTTTCTGGATTTTAGTCTTTTTTATTCTGCTCTGTCTCCGTCCTCTGGAGTCTCTGAAGTCTGGATCCAAAGACTTGAAAGAGTTGTATTCTCAGTGAGTCTCTCTTTACTCTCAGTGAGTCTCCCTTTACTCTCAGTGAGTCTCTCTTTACTCTCAGTGAGTCTCCCTTTACTCTCAGTGAGTCTCTTAAGTCTCCTTTACTCTCAGTGAGTCTCTCTTTACTCTCAGTGAGTCTCTCTTTACTCTCAGTGAGTCTCTCTTTACTCTCAGTGAGTCTCTCTTTACTCTCAGTGAGTCTCTCTTTACTCTCAGTGAGTCTCCCTTTACTCTCAGTGAGTCTCTCTTTACTCTCAGTGAGTCTCCCTTTACTCTCAGTGAGTCTCCCTTTACTCTCAGCGAGTCTCTCTTTACTCTCAGGGAGTCTCCCTTTACTCTCAGGGAGTCTCCCTTTACTCTCAGTGAGTCTCTCTTTACTCTCAGCGAGTCTCCCTTTACTCTCAGTGAGTCTCTCTTTACTCTCAGTGAGTCTCCCTTTACTCTCAGTGAGTCTCTCTTTACTCTCAGTGAGTCTCCCTTTACTCTCAGTGAGTCTCCCTTTACTCTCAGGGAGTCTCCCTTTACTCTCAGGAGTCTCTCTTTACTCTCAGTGAGTCTCTCTTTACTCTCAGTGAGTCTCCCTTTACTCTCAGCGAGTCTCCCTTTACTCTCAGTGAGTCTCTCTTTACTCTCAGTGAGTCTCCCTTTACTCTCAGTGAGTCTCTTTACTCTCAGTGAGTCTCTCTTTACTCTCAGTGAGTCTCCCTTTACTCTCAGGGAGTCTCCCTTTACTCTCAGGGAGTCTCTCTTTACTCTCAGGGTGACTCAGGAGCGATGAGCTGCAGCAGATATAGAGATATTAGATATTAGATATATTAGTGTGTGATGGAGGAGAGGCTCCTGGACTACAACCTGCTGGATGGACGCTTCAAACAGCTGCAAGGTGAGGAGGAGGAGGAGGAGGAGGAGGAGGAGGAGGAAGGTGTTTCTCCTCTTCCTCCTGCAGGTCGCTGCTCCGACACCAAATGAGTTATAGATCAGACCAACTCTCCCGTCAGAGCTCAGAGTACGAGACGCAGTTTGCATCCCGACAGAACGAGCTGCGAGTAAAACAGCATTTGGTCTTAAAGAATTCACAGAAGTGATATAAGGGCAGGGTTTAGGCATAGACAGAGACAGATGCTGTAAATAGTCAACAAAGAGTGCGATGTGGGGGTGAGCCCCAGGTGGGGGGGGTGTGGTGTTCATGGGGGGGGGATATACCAACACCTGTGATAAATATCTACTGACTTCTGTAAACAGAGCAGAGAGTGCTGGTGATGATGGTCTTTATAGAAGATAGAAGATTGACCTTTATTGATCCACTGGGAGGAAAGACCTCCTGTGGTGGTCCTCGGTGGTCCTCGTTGGTCCTCGTGGTCCTCGTTGGTCCTTGTCGGTCCTCGTTGGTCTTCGTTGGTCCTCGTGGTCCTCGTTGGTCCTCGGTGGGTGGTCCTCGGTGGGTGGTCCTCGTTGGTCCTCGTTGGTCCTTGTCGGTCCTCGTTGGTCTTCGTTGGTCCTCGGTGGTCCTCGTTGGTCCTCGTTGGTCTTCGTTGGTCCTCGTTGGTCCTCGGTGGTCCTTGTCGTCTTCGTTGGTCTTCGTTGGTCCTCGTGGTCCTCATTGTTCCTCTTTGGTCCTCGGTGGGTGGTCCTCGTTGATCCTCGGTGGTCCTCGTTGGTCCTCGTGGTGCTTGTTGGTCCTCGGTGGTCCTTGTCGGTCTTCGTTGGTCTTCGTTGGTCCTCGTGGTCCTCGTTGGTCCTCTTTGGTCCTCGGTGGGTGGTCCTCGGTGGTCCTCGTGGTGCTCGTTGGTCCTCGGTGGTCCTCGTTGGTCCTCGTGGTGCTCGATGGTCCATTGTTGGTCCTCGTTGGTCTTCGTTGGTCCTCGTGGTCCTCGTTGGTCCTCTTTGGTCCTCGGTGGGTGGTCCTCGGTGGTCCTCGTGGTGCTCGTTGGTCCTCGGTGGTCCTCGTTGGTCCTCGTGGTGCTCGATGGTCCATTGTTGGTCTTCGTTGGTCTTCGTTGGTCCTCGTGGTCCTCGTTGGTCCTCTTTGGTCCTCGGTGGGTGGTCCTCGGTGGTCCTCGGTGGTCCTCGTTGGTCCTCGTGGTGCTCGTTGGTCCTCGTTGGTCCTCGTGGTGCTCGATGGTCCATTGTTGGTCCTCGTTGGTCTCAGTCTAGAGTATTTGATAAGTTGTTGTTTGAAATGTGCATCCTAGTCTCGAAGGTGTCCAGTTGTGGAGGAAGGTGCTTCAGCCTGTTGCTGTTTACTTGTTTACTACTTGTTCTCAGCGAAATGTTTTTGTTGAAATATTTGATGATTTTTGTAGAAAGTTTGTTGTTTCAGGGAATATCTTTTTTTTGTACATACATGTTAGACTTCTTGTAAGTCATTATTTTGGGGATTTTTTTGCTCTTCCAATAATATTTTTTTCATGTCCGGCATTTTCTCAATGTTTTTACTGCAGATTGAAAAAGCTTTTACTTCAGGTGGAGGAAGTGTTTCCTGCGAGCGGCAGCAGGAAGTCGTCTGTCGATGACCTTTGACCCCTCAGAGTTAAAGATTAAACTCAGTTTACTGCAGAGCGTCGTAAAAATAACTCTAGCAGTAACACACTGTAAGAAATTAACCTAACTCTAGCAGTAACACACTGTAAGAAATTAACCTAGCTCTAGCAGTAACACACTGTAACAAATTAACCTAACCCTAGCAGTAACACACTGTAACAAATTAACCTAACTCTAGCAGTAACACACTGTAAGAAATTAACCTAACACTAGCAGTAACACACTGTAACAAATTAACCTAACTAGCAGAAACACACTGTAAGAAATTAACCTAACTCTAGCAGTAACACACTGTAAAAATTAACCTAACTAGCAGAAACACACTGTAAGAAATTAACCTAACTAGCAGTAACACACTGTAACAAATTAACCTAACACTAGCAGTAACACACTGTAAGAAATTAACCTAACACTAGCAGTAACACACTGTAACAAATTAACCTAACACTAGCAGTAACACACTGTAACAAATTAACCTAGCTCTAGCAGTAACACACTGTAAGAAATTAACCTAACACTAGCAGTAACACACTGTAAGAAATTAACCTAACACTAGCAGTAACACACTGTAAGAATTAACCTAACTCTAGCAGTAACACACTGTAAGAAATTAACCTAACACTAGCAGTAACACACTGTAACAAATTAACCTAGCTCTAGCAGTAACACACTGTAACAACTTAACCTAACTCTAGCAGTAACACACTGTAAGAAATTAACTTAACTAGCTGAAATACACTGGAAAACACAAGAAATGTATAATGTTTAAATATATATTTTCTAAATTAATGCTTTAGAAACTTCAGAATAAAGGTCAGTACGACAGGAAGTACTTCAGAATAAAGGTCAGTACGACAGGAAGTACTTCAGAATAAAGGTTCAGTACGACAGGAAGGATTCACTAAATGTAAACAACATAAATGTTTTGAATATTAAATTATAAATGTGAATTTATTGAGAGCTGCTCTGATTGGCTGTCAAAGGTCAACTCCAGAATAACTCTTAAAGAAAATCTGAAATATTATTTTAACACAAACCTCTCAAAATACCTGGAGATTAAAAAAGAAAAACATTGAAAACAAATTCAGTTTTGTTGAGTGATTTCAAATTTTTGGTCAAAATATCTCAGCTTTTGTCTGAAAACCTTCTAGGAACAATGGGATCCTTTTCTTAAGGTTAGTTTAGCTCAAGGTTAGTTTATTTGTATAGCACATTTGAAGACACAGAGGCAATTCAAAGTGCTTCACTTCACTTTTAACACAGAATAACTAAAAACAAAACAAACACACAAACAAAAACAAAAAAGACAATTCATAAAAGCGGTGAAATGTCTGCAGCGATAAGGCAAAGATCTCGGGTAGCTGCTTTCAAAAGAAAGGGTTTTAACCTTGATTCAAAAGATAAAGATTCTTAAAGCTCCCCTATTATCCTCCTCTTCATCAGTATATCCCAGGTCTCAGATATATCCAGAGCCTGTCTCTGATTGGCTGAAACACCAAACAGATCATTGCAGCATTACCCATAATCCCCTCTGAATCAGCCTGTTTCCAAAGTGCTGATTCTCTGTCTGTTACTTTAGATGAAAATAAGGAGCCCCTCCCCACGCCCCTCTGAGAGACATTTGGTTACAAAGAACTCAATGGTGCTCTAGGAGGAGATTCAGGTGATAAGGGGGGGGGGGGGGTTACCTTGGTTGCTGATTGGCTAATGGTTACACAAGACAAAACATCGTGATGACATCATCAAGTGGCCAAAATCTGATCAGCTCATTTTCAGACAGGTTTTTATAGAAATGGATCAGAGAGAAAAAGAGAGAGAATCTTTGTTCCTGAGACTTTCAGAGTCTCTTTACACAGAGGGGACACATGTTGATGTAGAAGAGACATGAAAAGAGGGGACACATGTTGATGTAGAAGAGACATGAAGAAGAGGGGACACATGTTGATGTAGAAGAGACATGTGTACCCTCTGTGTAAAGAGACTCTCTCTTTACACAGAGGGGACACGTTGATGTAGAAGAGACATGAAGAAGAGGGGACACGTGTTGATGTAGAAGAGACATGAAGAAGAGGGGACACATGTGATGTAGAAGAGACATGTGTCCCCTCTGTGTAAAGAGAGAGTCTCTTTACACAGAGGGGACACATGTTGATGTAGAAGAGACATGGAGAAGTGGATTTTGTATAATAGGTGACCTTTAACAAAAGGTGTGTGTGTGTGTGTGTGTGGTGTGTGTGTGTGTGTGTGTGTGTGTGTGTGTGTGTGCAGATGAGCGCGAGGCAGTGCAGAAGAGACCTTCACTAAGTGGGTGAACTCTCACCTGTCCAGGGTCTCCTGCAGGATCTCAGACCTGTACCTGGACCTGAGGGATGGAAGGTCCCTCATCAAGCTGCTGGAGGTGCTGTCGGGGGAGAAACTGGTACACACTCTACACACACCTGACACACACACCTGACACACACACCTGACACACACTGCATACACTTATACACTCTACACAAACACTCTACACACACCTGATACACACATCATACACCCTACACAACATCTACAGACCATCTACACACTGTACATAGAGATACACAATGCTCATCAAGCTGCTGTCGGGGGAGAAACTGGTACACACACTACACACACTCTACACAACTAACACTGTACACAACACACTCTACACAACACACTACACACACTCTACACAACTAACACTGTACACAACACACTCTACAAACACACTACACACATCTACACAACTAACACTGTACACAACACACTCTACACAACACACTACACACACTCTACACAACTAACACTGTACACAACACACTCTACACAACACACTCTACACAACACACTACACACACTCTACACAACTAACACTGTACACAACACACTCTACACAACACACTCTACACAACACACTCTACACAACACACTACACACACTCTTCACAACTAACACTGTACACAACACACTCTACACAACACAACTCTACACAACTAACACTGTACACAACACATCTACACAACACACTACACACACTTACACAACTAACACTGTACACAACACACTTACACAACACACTCTACACAACACACTACACACACTCTACACAACTAACACTGTACACAACACACTCTACACAACACAGTACACACACTCTACACAACACATTCTACACAAACACTCTACACAACACACTCTACACAACACACTCTACACAACTAACACTCTACACAACACACTCTACACAACACACTCTACACAACTAACACTGTACACACACTGTGTGTCTCTCCATGTCCTCCAGCCGAAGCCCACTAAAGGCCGGATGCGGATCCACTGCCTGGAGAACGTGGACAAGGCTCTGCAGTTCCTGAAGGAGCAGAGAGTTCACCTGGAGAACATGGGCTGCCACGACATCGTGGACGGGAACCACCGCCTGACGCTGGGCCTCATCTGGACCATCATCCTGCGCTTCCAGTACAACCACCACTTCCTGCTGTACCACCACCACTTCCATGACTTTTTCTCAAAATATTGGCTTTTTTCTGACTTTTTCCTTCAAAATTCTGACTTTCTCATCAAAATTCTGACTTTTTCTCAAAATCTAAAATTCTGACTTTTTCTCAAAATCTAAAAAAACTGACTTTTCTCAAAATCTCAAAACTGACTTTTTCTCAAAATCTCAAAACTGACTTTTTCACTAAATCTTGAATTTTTCTTAAAATTCTGACTTTTCACAAAATCTAAAAAACTGACTTTTTCACAAAATCTCAAAACTGACTTTTTCTCAAAATCTCAAAACTGACTTTTTCACAAAATCTCAAAACTGACTTTTTCTCAAAATCTTGAATTTTTCTCAAAATTCTGACTTTTTCTCAAAATCTAAAACTGACTTTTTCACAAAATCTCAAATTCTGACTTTTTCACAAAACTCAAAATTCTGACTTTTTCTCAAAATTCTGACTTTTTCTCAAAATCTCAAAACTGACTTTTTCACAAAATCTTGAATTTTTCTTAAAATTCTGACTTTTTCACAAAATCTTGACTTTTCTCAAAATCCTGACTTTTTCACAAAATCTCAAAATTCTGGCTTTTTCTCTAAATTCAGACTTTTTCTCTAAATTCGGACTTTTCTGAATACTTAAAATGTTAATAATCACTGGTCCTCGGCTTGAGCTTCAATCTCAGGATCCATGTATTCATGATCCTCTCCAGAATGGAAGTAGTCATCACATACAGAGCATCAACTAGTTCCTGAACAGTGTCCTTCACATGCTGATATCCAAGAGAGGGAGTTACACAGTCACAAGATGGAGGAATAGTTCTTGTGGGTAATCATACATTCTGTCATGAACAAAATACTCTGTTTTTTCTCAAAACTCTGACTTTTTCTCAAAATGTTGTTTTTTTTCTGAAAACCTCAACATTCTGACTTTTTCTCAAAATTCTGACTTTGCATCTGATCTGTAGCTCTGAGAGCACTGAGAGGGTCGACTGGAGCACAAAGGATGCTTCAGGCTGACTTTATTGAATCTCCATTAGATGGTAGCAGTTCAGATTCTCTGTCAGAGCATGCTCTGGGTCCCAGAGGATGCTGTTGGAGCCTCTCAGGTTATTATGGTCTGTGAGTCAGAAAGTCTCTGACAGAGTGACCAACAGTCTGTGAGCAGATTCCTAACAGGTGGAGCAGGTTAGATTTTAAAGCTGTTGACCAACCAGGTAGTGTTGCAGTACTGCAGAACAGACAACAAGTACTTATGGTATGAGTGAGTACTCATCACGGTGTGTATGTGTGTGTGTGTGTGTGTGTGTGTGTGTGTGTGTGTGTGTGTGTGTGTGTGTGTGTGTGTTGTAGATCCAGGACATCATTGTGGATTGTGACGACAACAAAGAGAAGCGTTCTGCTAAGGACGCTCTGCTGCTCTGGTGCCAGATGAAGACCGCCGGGTGAGGCTCTACAACTTTATATATACCGTTTACTGTGAGTGTGCGGCGTCTCTGAAAGGTGTGTCTGTTCCTCAGTATCCAAACGTCAACATCCGCAACTTCAGCACCAGCTGGAGGGACGGCATGGCCTTCAACGCACTCATCCACAAACACAGGTAACACAGGTAACCTTTAGATAACTGAACTTTAGATAACTGACGCAGTTGTTTAGATAAAGTTGTGTAAATAAAGTGTTGTTAATAAAGTTGTGTAATAAAGTGTTGTTAATAAAGTTGTGTAAATAAAGTGTTGTTAATAAAGTTGTCCCCGTGCTCAGGCCCGATCTGATCGACTTCGATAAGCTGAAGAAGTCGAACGCTCACCACAACCTTCAGGACGCTTTCAACCTGGCGGAGCAACACCTGGGCATCACCAAGCTGCTGGACCCCGAGGGTGACTTCCTGCTCGCCTTCACAATAAGAGCCCCTAAGGACTCTATGTGTATATAGAGGGTGCAGGGAGGACCTGTCTCTGTAGTTCCCCCTGAAGGAAGCTGCTGTTCCCTCCACCAAAAGGGATCTCCAGAGGATTTAGGAAAGAGCTGGAAATAAGATCTGTGGAAACCTGTTTGATAAATGTTTAGTTCAGGATAATCTCCACACGTCTTCCCTACTTTTATAATGTTCTAATATAACTCTAATGTCCAGAAGCTAAATGCTAACGTGATGCTATAAAGGAGCTACAGGCGAGTCCAGCAGCACGACTTCAACGTCACGCCAACTTCAGATCCATATTCAAACATACAGATTCTAAATGGAACGAGTTGAAGCGTTTGTTGGAACACTTTGCAGGAGGCAGGTACTTGCTCTCAAGCAGAACAGGGCAAACTAACTTAGAGGAGTGTTCACGTGTTCGGCGTAATGACGTACAACGTCCTCCACAACGTCTGTAGTCCTATTCAGCCACTTGGTAACAACCATCGTTTTTCAGACACGTCAACTCTTCAGAGATCCCCGGTGGGGTCACTGCTGATGGATCTAATGTCCTAGAACAACACGTGATCCGTCTCTTTGTCTCAACCACAGACCTTAGTTCAGCTACTTTCCTAAATCCTATGGAGAGATCCCATTGGCTCTGAGACGAGGGAACAGGAAGTGGTGAAATGCTGACTCACTTCCTGGTTTTAGGACTCATTCCTGCACCACTCTATAAGAGCCCCTGCAGGACTTTATATGTATATTTTATAATGTGTATTTGTTGCTCTGCAGACATCAGCGTGGACCAGCCGGACGATAAGTCGGTGATCACCTACGGGTGACGTACTACCACTACTTCTCCAAGATGAAGGCTCTGAAGGTGGAGGGGAAGCGCATCGGCAAGGTCAGGAACCTTCAAAATAAAAGATATTAAGGAACATCCAGGAAACCTTCAAAATAAGAGACAATCAGGACCCTCCTCACAGGAAGTAGTTAAAGTGTGTTTCCCCTGCAGGTGCTGGAGAACGCCATCGAGACGGAGAAGATGGTGGAGAAGTACGAGTCTCTGGCCTCAGACCTGCTGGAGTGGATCGAGCAGACCATCATCATCCTCAACAACAGGAAGTTCGCCAACGCCCTGCTGGGGGTCCAGCAGCAGCTGCAGGCCTTCAACACCTACCGGACCGCGGAGAAGCCCCCCAAGTAACCCCCCCACTATACAGATATATATATACTCAATATCAGACTAACACCTACCGGACCGCGGAGAAGCCCCCCAAGTAACCCCCCACTATACAGATATATATATACTCAATATCAGACTAACGCCTACCGGACCGCGGAGAAGCCCCCCAAGTAACCCCCCCACTATACAGATATATATACTCAATATCAGACTAACACCTACCGGACCGCGGAGAAGCCCCCCAAGTAACCCCCCCACTATACAGATATATATATACTCAATATCAGACTAACACCTACCGGACCGCGGAGAAGCCCCCAAGTAACCCCCCCACTACGATACAATACAATACGATAATACTTTAACGCTCAGATCAGGTCTGAGATGCTCCTTGCATCAAAGCAGCTCCATGTGGAACATCACAGCAGGATCAGTGAGAGATGCTCAAAGAGCCTTCAGCGTGCATTGGTTATTATGGTCTGCTGAGTCAGAAAGTCTCTGACAGGGTATATACATAATATATATATATATATATATATAATATATAATATATATATATATATATATATATATATTATATATACACACAGCATCAGACTAACAGCTAGAGAGAAGCCTCCCAAGCAACAGAATCTGAGAAGAGGAAAATCTACATTTTCACTCTCGTTCTCTGCACCTGTACCTGCTCTTCTATGGTTCTGTCTCTGCACTGTGACCCCCCCCCCTCTAACTGGTGTGTGTGTGTGTGTGTGTGTGTGTGTGTGGTGTGTGTGTGTGTGTGTGTGTGGTGTGTGTGTGTGTGTGTGTGTGTGTGTGTGCAGGTTCACGGAGAAGGGGAACCTGGAGGTCCTGCTGTTCACCATCCAGAGTAAAATGAGAGCCAACAACCAGAAGGTGTTCACACCGCGAGAGGGGAAGCTGATCTCAGACATCAACAAGGTGAGAGCTGCTCCCCTCACACTGACATATTCGCTTCTCTAAAGGTCTCCTATTATACCGTTTTCAGGTAGATATTATAGGTCTCAGATATAAAGACATGTCTATCAAGTGTTTTGCTCAAACCCCAAACAGATCCTTGTAGCCCCCCCCCCCTCTCTTCCAGCTGTTACTAAAGAGCTGACTCTGGGTCAGTAGCTTTAGAGAGAGAGGAGATCTCATCAGGAGAACTCTCCCAGCAGAAACTTTTGATTTCCTGCTTCTTCACACACACTCTCTCCAGTACAGGTTAGCTCTGAGTGTTAGCATGCTAATGTGAACACAGACCATATTACTTCCAGAACACGTCTCATTGTTTCTGACAGCAAAGTTTCTGATTGGCCCGGGGTGTAAAGCCCGCCCACATTTTAGTAATGTCGTCATGACGCAGCAAATCTTGATCAGCTCCGTTGATCCCCGTTTTAGAGATGTGGGTACGGAGGGAAAAGAGGAGGGGTTTATTTCCTGACACTTTGTGAGCCTCCTGACACACCGGGGACACACCGGGGACACATGGTGATCTAGAGAAGACATCACTTTGTGAGTCTCCTGACACACCGGGGACACATGGTGATGTAGAAGGACATCACTATGTGAGTCTCCTGACACACGGGGACACATGGTGATGTAGAGAAGACATCACTATGTGAGTCTCCTGACACACCGGGGACACATGGTGATGTAGAGAAGACATCACTTTGTGAGTCTCCTGACACACCGGGGACACATGGTGATGTAGAGAAGACATCACTTTGTGAGTCTCCTGACACACCGGGGACACATGGTGATGTAGAAAAGACATCACTTTGTGAGTCTCCTGACACACCGGGGACACATGGTGAGGTAGAAAAGACATCAGAGAGACTTTGCATGATAGGAGAGCTTTAAAACAGAGATGACGTTATGGAGCAAGTCCTCTCAGTCTGGATGGGGTCAGTAAGTCAGTCCCTGTGTTAGATAGTGATGTTGAGGGGGGCTGTAGGCCCTCTGGAGGTCTTCATGCAGCCTCTGTAATGACGCTGTCACCCGTCAGGCGTGGGAGCGTACTGGAGAAGGCGGAGCATGAGCGGGAGCTGGCTCTGAGGATGGAGCTGATTCGTCAGGAGAAGCTGGAGCAGCTCGCCAGGCGCTTCGACAGGAAGGCGGCCATGAGAGAGACGTGGCTGAGCGAGAACCAGAGGCTGGTGTCGCAGGTGAGACAGAAACCATGAATATTATTCTCCTCTGGATGTCGGGAAATGTTTTGTTTGATAGACTGGATGCATTCAATCCTGTTTATTTGTGTATTCAATATAATACTCTATAGATAGATACCCTTCCTTATTATTCATCATCACCGTGTATATTATCTTCTCCTGCTGATTTGCACATCTTTATTGTATTAAATGTAATTGTTCTTCTAATTCATGTCATATCTACATGCTGCTGGGACAAATCAAACTCCTCATTGGGATCCATAGAGTATATCTTATCTTAAACTCAATGAACATCTACAATAATCCTTTCCAGGATTTATGTTCCTCCTAACGTGATGAAATGTCTCCGCAGGATAACTTTGGCTTCGACCTGCAGGCGGTGGACGCGGCCACCAAGAAGCACGAGGCCATTGAGACGGACATCACGGCGTACGAGGAGCGCGTCCAGGCCGTCCTATCGGTGGCCGGGAGCTGGAGGCGGAGTTTACCACGACATCAAGCGCGTGGCGGCCAGGAAGGAGAACGTGGTGCGGCTGTGGGAGTATCTGCTGGAGCTGCTGAAGGCCCGCCGGCTGCGGCTGGAGACCAACCTGGGGCTGCAGAGGGTCTTCAGGAGATGCTGCACATCATGGACTGGATGGACGAGATGAAGGTCAGGCAACTGCACCGTCCACTCAAAAGTCAAAGTCAACTTTATTGTCAATCTTTCAGTTTGTGTGTACAGAGAGATCCAAATACCGTTTCCCACAATCCCGAATACAAAAATAAAATATGTATATCTATATATACACAATCAACAGACACATTTATACATGCACACATTAAGACATAAATAAAACACAACAATCAATATATACACAATAACAGTCACTTCAAGATCTATGAGAAGGTACATTAATACTTAATATGTGAGATAAGATCCGATGGAACTTTATTCATCCCCGTGGGGAGATTGAGGCGTTTCGAGCAGCAACAGGTCAGAGTTCAAAACAGGATTCACACGAGGTAAAGATCAGATACAATACAAATTAAATTATAATACAGCAACAAATAAAATGATAAGGTAACAATTGAAACCAGTATCACAGTAAAAGGTTGAGCATTGGGCTCAAGCCCCGGATGTTTTCTGAAAAGCCCCGAATGTTTCACGTAAAGCACTTTAATGAGTAATGTGCAGTACCGGAGTCCAACAGAGAGGCAGCAGCTGCGGACAGTAGCCTGCCCTGAAGAAGAAGTGATCCTTCGTTAGCGTGAAGAGTAGCCCAGCTTCTCAGCTGCGATGCTCCGGCGAGTCCACACTTCATGAGCATGCTCCACTAGCACCCCCCCCCCCCACCCCCGCTCAACAACTTCAACATTCTGAAATGTTAAATATATTTACATAAGTGTGCGGATGTGAGTGCAGGTTAAAGACTTGTAAAAACAGTGCAGGTGTTATGTGGGTACAGTCCCGGGTTACAGTGGTTAGCCCTTGATTGCGGGCACAAAGGAGTGTCGAGGCGCTTGGTGCCCCTCAAATAACTGGACGGACGAGATGAAGGTCAGTCAACGTGCCAACAACATCTTCAGAGAATGGTTTGGATGGAGCTGTACTCGTGGATCCGATGTATATGATATTGCTGTACAGCAGTATAAGAGACAGATGACCTTAGACAAAGCAGTCAATAGTCTAATGTCTGTAGACTAAGAATATCTCACAGGTTATATACACTTCAAACAGCATACGGAGCTATCATGTTCTGACCTGATACAGTCATATGTTTCCTCTGTCCCTCGAACTTCTAATGATCCCAGCAACTTCTACCGCACTCCCTCGAATTGTAGAGACAGGAAGTAGCCTCACCCTCTCTTCCTGTGTCCAGATGCTGCTGCTGTCTCAGGACTACGGGAAGCACCTGCTGGGCGTGGAGGACCTGCTGCAGAAACACGCCCTGGTGGAGGCCGACATCCCATCCAGGCCGACCGCGTGAAGGCCGTCAGCTCCAACGCCACCCGGTTCTCCGTCAGCGACGCCGGTGAGCAGACCTGAAACTCTACAGGTTTTACTCTTCAACACGGAGCAGTGTCTGTCCTTTCCTTCAGACTAGAGAAGAACATCATGCAGAGTTTATTTCACTAACTAATGCCTATAATAATAATAATAATAATATCTGTTATATATTTATACGTCTCTGTTTACTTCCTGTCAGGCTACAAGCCGTGCGACCCTCAGGTGATCGAGGACCGGGTCTCTCACCTGGAGTTCTGCTACCAGGAGCTGACCCAGCTGGCTGCGGAGCGCCGGGCCCGGCTGGAGGAGTCCCGCCGCCTCTGGAAGTTCTTCTGGGACATGGCGGAAGAGGAGGGCTGGATCCGGGAGAAGGAGCAGATCCTGTCCTCGTTGGAGAACGCCAAAGACCTGACGGGTTCTCTAAGACTGCTGAGTCAGCAGCGAGCGCTGGAGCACGAGATGAGCGGCCGCAACGGACTCCTGAAGAACACCATCGCCGAGGCCAGGACATGGTGCGTGGGAAGAGACGGACCTGAGTCCTAGACCCTGACATGAGTCAGCATTATGAGTCCTGAACCCTGCCATGAGTCAGCATTATGAGTCCTGAACCCTGATATGAGTCAGCATTATGAGTCCTAAACCTGAATGAGTCAACTTTATGATTCCTAAAACATGACTCAGCATTATGAGTCCTAAACCCTGACATGAGTCAGCATTATGAGTCCTGAACCCTGGCATGAGTCAGCATTATGAGTCCTGAACCTGACATGAGTCAGCATTATGAGTCCTAAACCCTGACATGAGTCAGCATTATGAGTCCTGAACCCTGGCATGAGTCAGCATTATGAGTCCTAAACCCTGACATGAGTCAGCATTATGAGTCCTGAACCCTGGCATGAGTCAGCATTATGAGTCCTGAACCCTGACATGAGTCAGCATTATGAGTCCTAAACCCTGACATGAGTCAGCATTATGAGTCCTGAACCCTGGCATGAGTCAGCATTATGAGTCCTGAACCCTGACATGAGTCAGCATTATGAGTCCTGAACCCTGATATGAGTCAGCATTATGAGTCCTGAACCCTGACATGAGTCAGCATTATGAGTCCTGAAACCCTGATATGAGTCAGCATTATGAGTCCTGAACCCTGACATGAGTCAGCATTATGAGTCCTGAACCCTGAGATGAGTCAGCATTATGAGTCCTAAACCCTGGCATGAGTCAGCATTATGAGTCCTGAACCTGACATGAGTCAGCATTATGAGTCCTGAACCCTGAGATGAGTCAGCATTATGAGTCCTAAACCCTGGCATGAGTCAGCATTATGAGTCCTGAACCCTGACATGAGTCAGCATTATGAGTCCTGAACCCTGAGATGAGTCAGCATTATGAGTCCTAAACCCTGACATGAGTCAGCATTATGAGTCCTGAACCCTGAGATGAGTCAGCATTATGAATAGTGATCTCATTCTGATTCCTTACTACAACATTGTATACATTGTATTTCGTCACACTACCACAGGTGCAGGCCGGACACTTTGCCGCCACAAAGATCCAGGAGCGTGTGTGCGACCTGCAGGACCAGGGGCGGCTCTGGAGCGCCTGGCGGCGGCGAGGAAGAGGAAGCTGGAGGAGGCTCTGGCGCTTCATCAGTTCCAGACGGACGCAGACGACGTGGACGCCTGGACGCTGGACGCCCTGCGCATCGTGTCCAGCGGAGAGACCGGCACGACGAGTTCTCCACGCAGGCGCTGGTCCGGAAGCACAAGGACGCGGCGGCGGAGGTCTCCAGCTACCGGTCCGTCATCGACTCGCTGCAGGAACAGGCCGCGCGCTGCCGGAGGAAGAGGCGCAGTCTGAGGAGGTCCGCGGGCGCCTGGCCGGCATCGAGGAGCGATACAAGGAGGTGTCGGAGCTGACGAAGCTGAGGAAGCAGGCGCTGCAGGACGCGCTGGCGCTCTACAAGATGTTCAACGAGGCTCACGCCTGCCAGGTCTGGATCGACGAGAAGGAGCAGTGGCTGAACAGCATGGAGATCCCCGAGAAGCTGGAGGACCTGGAGGTGATCCAGCACCGCTTCGAGAGCCTGGAGCCGGAGATGAACAACCAAGCGTCCCGGGTCGCCGTGGTGAACCAGATCGCCCGGCAGCTGAAGCACAACGGACACCCGAGCGAGACGGACATCAAGACGCAGCAGGACCAACTCAACAACAGGTAGGAACGACATTTCATAAAAGACACCGAGGGAGACTTTTGAAATGAATATAAATGAATAATTTAAATACATTTTACATTTAGCACACGTGATTGAAACACCGTAAAGATGCATTAGTCTGCTAGAGTCCGTCTGTAAAGCTCCTTAAACACCAAGCCGATTTTCGGCGTCGCTAGATGTCGGGCCGTCGATGAGCGTCGTGTCGCCCTACTCAGATTGGTGTGTACTGCACCGTCGTATCTTTTCGGCCGTGCCGACACCTTCCGCCGCCGATTCGACATGTTGAATCGGGAGGCCGTCGGCCAAAGAAATCACTCTGATTGGCTGTTCAGCTAGCGAATCAGTGCATGAGAAGCGAAACGGAAGTGAGGGACCCAAACAAACTATTAAGAAGGCAAAATGAGATTTCCTTTAACTCCAGCTCTCGACAGGTTCGGGACAGCCCCGTGAGCTTCTCGCTGTAGAGGGAAAATGGAACGCACACGTATTTGTTGTTTGTTATATCACGCAGTCTGTTCTTCTCTCGGTTATCACGCAGTCTGTCTTCAGGTTGTTGCCTCTTTTGAATGACAAATACACACTACCGCCGCCTGCTGGTAAGGAGACTTATTGCCACTCACGCATGCGCAGTTCGTACGTGCTACTTGGCCGTTGGCTGAAGTCTTTGCGGTGTGTTCCAGTGCGACACATGGCCAAGACGCAGGAGACGTGAGGCGACGTTCTGTCGGGACGTGTTCTTTGGTGTCAGTTTGGTGTGTAAGGAGCTTTAGAGTCTGTTAGAGTCCGTTAGAGTCCGTTAGAGTCCTTCAGTCCTCAGAGTTTCAGAAGGCTGTGGGTCTACCTGTGGGTCTACCTGTGGTCTATCTGTGGGTCTACCTTTGGAGTTTCTGATTGTCTCTCTGCTGCAGGTGGAGCCAGTTCAGAGACCTGGTGGACCTGAAGAAGGAGTCCCTGAACTCGGCGCTCGGCGTGCAGAACTACCACCTGGAGTGCAACGAGACCAAGTCCTGGATCAAGGAGAAGACCAAGGTGATCGAGTCAACGCAGGAGCTGGGCAACGACCTGACGGGTGTCATGGCGCTGCAGCGCAAGCTCACCGCATGGAGCGAGATCTCGCCGCCATCGAGGACAAGCTGGGAGACCTGCGGGGCGAGGCGGAGCGTCTGGCCACAGAGCACCCGGATCAGGCCAAGGCCATCACGGGCCGGCTGGCGGAGATCACAGCGGTCTGGGAGGAGATGAAGAACACCCTGAAGACCCGCGAGGAGTCTCTGGGCGAGGCCAGGAAGCTGCAGCAGTTCCTGCGCGAGCTGGACGACTTCCAGTCCTGGCTGTCTCGCACACAGACCCTCATCGCCTCCGAGGACATGCCCAACACGCTGGCTGAGGCCGAGAAGCTGATGGCGCAGCACGAGGGCATCAAGAACGAGGTGCAGAACTACGAGGAGGACTACCAGAAGATGCGGGACATGGGCGAGCTGGTGACCCAGGGCCAGACGGACGCCCAGCATATGTTCCTGCGGCAGCGGCTGGAGGCGCTGCACACCGGCTGGAACGAGCTGCACAAGATGTGGGAGAACCGGCAGAACCTTCTGACCCAGAGCCACGCATACCAGCTGTTCCTCAGGGACACCAAGCAGGCCGAGGCCTTCCTCAACAACCAGGTACGGGACACATTAGATCAGGATCCTGAGAATCTAGAAATCAGGAGGGGCATAGGTTAGAGGACAGTAAAGTGATGCAGCTCTCTAACTGTCCTCACCTGTCCTCACCTGTCCTCTCCTCACCTGTCCTCCCCTCTCCTCACCTCTCCTCTCCTCACCTCTCCTCACCTGTCCTCACCTCTCCTCATGTCCTCCTCTCCTCACCTGTCCTCACCTGTCCTCACCTGTCCTCTCCTCACCTGTCCTCCCCTCTCCTCACCTGTCCTCACCTGTCCTCCCTGTCCTCACCTCTCCTCACCTGTCCTCACCTCTCCTGTCCTCCTCACCTGTCCTCACCTCTCCTTATGTCCTCCTCTCCTCACCTGTCCTCCTCTCCTCCCTCTCCTCACCTATCCTCACCTGTCCTCCCCTCTCCTCACCTGTCCTCACCTCTCCTCATGTCCTCCTCTCCTCACCTGTCCTCCTCTCCTCACTGTCCTCACCTGTCCTCCCCTCTCCTCACCTGTCCTCACCTGTCCTCCTCTTTGAGGCGGCAGTGGCTCAGTCTGTAGGGACTTGGTCTTGGAACCGAAGGGTCGCCGGTTCACGTCCGATCGGACCAAAAAAAAGATGGAGTGAGCTGGTAGCTGAAGAGGTGCCAGTTCACCTCCAAGGCCACTGCCGAGGTGCCCTTGAGCAAGGCACGTAACCTCGAAACTGCTGCCTTGGCGCTGGGTACCTGGCAGCCTCTCTGCTCTGCCACCTCTCCTATCTGCATGTGGTTGTGTGTGTGCATGTATATCCCCCCTGTGTGTGTGCATGTATATCCTCTGTGTGTGCATGTATATCCTCTCTGTGTGTGCATGTATATCCTCTCTGTGTGTGCATGTATATCCTCCCCTGTGTGTGTGCATGTATGTCCTCTGTGTGTGTGCATGTATATCCTCCCTGTGTGTGTGCATGTATATCCTCTGTGTGTGTGCATGTATATCCTCCCCTGTGGTGTGCATGTATATCCTCTGTGTGTGCATGTATATCCTCTGTGTGTGTGTGCATGTATATCCTCCCCTGCATGTGTGCATGTATATCCTCCCCTGTGTGTGTGCATGTATATCCTCTGTGTGTGTGCATGTATATCCTCCCCTGTGTGTGTGCATGTATATCCTCTCTGTGTGTGCATGTATATCCTCTGTGTGTGTGCATGTATATCCTCCCCTGTGTGTGTGCATGTATATCCTCCCCTGTGTGTGCATGTATATCCTCTGTGTGTGTGCATGTATCCTCTGTGTGTGTGCATGTATATCCTCTGTGTGTGTGCATGTATATCCTCCCCTGTGTGTGTGCATGTATCCTCTGTGTGTGTGCATGTATCCTCTGTGTGTGCATGTATATCCTCCCCTGTGTGTGTGCGTGCATGTATATCCTCCCCTGTGTGTGTAATGTGTGTAAACACAACAGAGTGGGAAAAGACATTTCCCTGTAAGGGATTAATGAAGTGTATCTTCTTCTCCTCACCTCACCTGTCCTCACCTGTCCTCACCTCTCCTCCCCTCCCTTCTCCCTGCAGGAGTACGTTCTGGCTCACACGGAGATGTCCTCCACGCTGGAAGGAGCTGAGGCAGCCATCAAGAAGCAGGAGGACTTCATGACCACGATGGACGCCAACGAGGAGAAGATAAACGGTGTGGTGGAGGCGGGGCGGCGTCTCGCCAGCGACGGGAACATCAACGCTGAGAGAATCCAGGAGAGAGTCGCCTCCATCGACGAAAGGTACGCCGAGAGGGCAGATCTACACACATCCTTTACTCAAGTAGAAGTACAGATACTCCTGTTTAAAATACTCTGGTAAAAGTAGAAGTACTGACTAAACTTATTCACTCAAGTAAAAGAAAAGAAGTATGGGCTTTGAAATGTACTTCAGTAAAAAGTACCCATAACTAGCAGCTAGGGGTGTAACGGTTCACAGAATTCACGGTTCGGTACGTACCTCGGTTTGGGGGTCACGGTTCGGTACGGGTTCGGTACAACAAGAAAAAGAAAAGTCCCAAATGCATAATTCCAGGTTGTTGTTATTTATTTTGAACAGTAGTGCAAGTTTCAGTTTAAAAATAAGGAACTTTAATATTTTGAATAATTAACTTTATTACAGTTAAAAACAAACCCAAACAGCACCACACACTCAGATGGCCATTATCTATAATGGCTGATGTCAAACAAAAAGGTTCAATAAGCTGTAAAACTAAAAAGAATGTCTTGAAAATATTACAAAATAAATAATAAGAAAGTGTTTCAATCACAATCAATAAAAGCCGGGGTCCTCTACTATTGCATAAGGGCGCAGCATAGCCGTTAAAAAACATGCCAAAAGCTTCCGTTATTTATTTGGTCTCTCGGCTCTCATGTCTATTGGCTTCTTAAAAGCAGCGGGGATAAGCTGTGAACTGCTGCTGTCTTTTGCCGGGCTCCGGTGATTGCCACATCTGGCTGATGCCTTCTGATAGGATTTAGCATGTTTGGCGTGTGTTACCATTAGCATACGCACCGCTGTCGAACAACCCGGCACACCGTCCTCGTCCGATCCACCACTCGCTCTCCATCGTTGTTGTAGTCCACAGGGAACCCGAAATGTTCCCACACAGCTGATTTAAAAGAAGCAGGTGGGTCTTCTAGCTCCTGTGTGTTATCTGAACTCGCAATACTAACTCTTCTTCTTGTATTTTGTTCGTTTTGTTGTGGTGTCTTCTTCTTCTTCATTTGTTGTTTAAGGGCGGCTGGCAAACAGCTTTTAGGCGCAATACCGCCCCCTGGATTATATATAGTGTAGTGCAGGGGTACTCAAATACAAATCTTAAAGGTCCAAAGACATTTTTCAATAAGACAAAGGTCCGTTTATTACGGTCATTCAAACAATTGCAACAAGATTCTTAACACGAGGTTGCAAAAACAAAAATAATCTGTATGCAGCAGTTTTCATTGTTATTGTGTCTGTGCTTGATCCCTCAGAGTCGCAGTGTAAGAGCTGCACAGTTCTGAATAAATGCAGCTGCGCCCTCTTTCATTCAGCATTCCCATTATTGCTTAATAAATGTCTTGCCCCTTTGTGTGTCCACTGAGGTTCGTCAGGCCCAACACATCTTCAACAAACTCCCCCTTTGCCTCATCATAAAAACTCACAAACACCAGCAACTGAGCATTGTCAGTGGTGTCAGTGGACTCATCCACAGCTAAGGAAATGCACTGTGCATTTTGTATTCCATCCAAAGCTGATGAATCAAATCACCAGCCAGTATTTATGTTCTTCTGGTTGCTGTGGAATCTGAGAGGGATTTGCTTGATTTGACCTGTTATTTCCTCTTTTGTTTGCCTTCAAACACTTCAGTCCTGCATTCTTTTATACTTCAGTTATTATCCAGTGGAAAGTCCTTACCTACTGGCCTAGTTAATCAAAGTGGTTACTTTCTCTTGGCGGGGCAGTGTAGTTTTACACACCGTCTTATTTGACTTTCTCAGGACTTAAAACTGTTTTTTAGGGGCAGACCCCCACAAAGAAAAAAATATATTTACACACGTAATGTCATTATCTTAACAGTTTTGTTATGCTCATCCGTGAGCAGAGCATCAAGTTGACATGTCTATTACAGCTGAATGCGGCGATTACCATGTTGTTCAGCGAAACGCCTCACAAACTTATTAAGATCAACAGCTTTAGTGCGTTTTGATTCAATGCTGAGTGCAGCCAAACCTGACAGTCTCTTCTCTGTTATTGTAGACCGCAAATACCTCATTCCTTCAGTACTTGGTCCGAATGCTTCTCGTTTTGCGCCGTCCCGTTCAAATTAAATCGCCGCCAATCATATTTCCACGCTCGCGCCAGGGCCGGGGGAGGGGTTACAAGCAGTAGCGGCTGGTCAATGCAGGGCGCTGGGGCGCCGCCCCCTCTCATAATATCTCGAGAAGTATACTTAAACATGATAAACACAAATTATTATATTTTAAATATTATTAAATAAACGTGTTTCCTTGTACGATGCGCCAGCATGGTAGTCTGCATTCCGTCAAAAATGGTTGCGCATTTCGGGTATTTTTGTGTGAATACATACTTCCTGGTTGAGGGACGCCGGCCAAATGAGAGTGAATGGAAGTCGTTAAACTTTTGGTAAGCAGGTGACCAAAAGCTGCTCGCTGATTGGCGGCTTCAGATTCTCCCACGGGACGCAGCTCTCTGCGCCCCGGACCCTCCCACTTTTTATTGGCAGCGAATCGGTATTGTTTTCATGATCTTTGACCTGATGTGATTGGACCATGACGCTGTCTTTTATGTTCACACCCCTCATTAGTTTTCTGGATGATATTGTTGTCATGGCGACTTCCAGTGCGGCCGCAGAAAATTCAGTTTTTTCTTTACAAAAACACCCTTTCACAAGGCGTCCACTGGAAGAAAAAAAGAGAATAAAGGAGCTTGGACCGGACCGACCCGATTTAAAAATTAATCAGCAGGCAAGTGATCGAGGACGAGCTTACAACCGGGGCTTTACCCGCTCTTGCTACGATAAACGGAGCTGGTTAGCTGGATGTGCCGTTAGCAATGCCTTCTATTGCTTTAAAGTAGCCGCGGTCATCTAGACAGTATGAGGCTAAACTTTTTGGGCAGGTTTAGCATTGCTGAACAGCTAGATGAAGGCTACAGGATCGGCGTTAGGAAGCACAACCAAGAGGTGAGAAAAAACCGACACATCCTGTCCCGAATAATAGACTGTGTGAAATGTTGTGGATCATTTGAGTTGGCTTTGCGTGGCCATGATGAGAGTGAAGGCTCCGATAATCCCGGGATATTCCGTGGCTTGGTGGATTTTGTTGCCTCCCTTGATGGAGTGTTGAAAGAGCACCTTGAGAACGCGACTGTATTTAAGGGAACTTCAAAAACCGTGCAGAACGAGCTACTGGACTGTATGTTGTCTGTTGTTAGGGAACACATCATCAAAGAAGCCCAGAGCAGTGATTTTTTATCAATCCAGGCAGATGAGACAATGGATATTGCCACACAGTGCCAACTTGTTCTTGTGCTGCGCTACATTGATGATAAACACAACGTGCAGGAAAGATTTTTTGAGTTCATCCCTTTGCAGTCAGCTACAGCTGAGTCCATTGCTACAGCATTACAAGAGCGTCTTTCTGCCATCCTTCCTGAGGATCAGAAAAGCAAGCTCATCTGCCAGGCGTATGATGGAGCCAGCGTGATGAGGGGTGCCACTGCAGGTGTTCAGAGGAAGATACAAGATGTGTATGATGACCCAGGAGAGGTTGAATGCATTGGCCATGCTGTCAATGGAAAAGAGTCTGGTGACAGAGATGACTGACTTTAATCAGAAAGTCATTGAGACATTTGCAGGCCAGAAGGAAAGGAGGGCAAAATTCATATTCAAGTAGTGCTATTGTCCATGAATCACGTTTCAATGTTTTTTTTTGCGCCCCCCAACATTTTTATCACCAGCCGTCACTGGTTACAAGACGTGGGTCTTGTGCTGCATTCACTTGCACTCGGACATTAGACACTTTCTCTCATAAATGTCCGATGAGCCACAACTTTTCTTTCAAAACAAAGCTGCCAACTGGGGTGGCAGCTGGGGAGAGACGAGACACGCATTTTTCCCACCCGCATTCCGCGAAGACCCGCCCTACTCTGCCTCTGATTCGCAGACTGTTGGTGGGGGACAAAAACGCTGACGGGATGCTGAATGTGATTGGACCAATGCGTTGACAGACACACACAGACATTGGAACAGTCGGACATGCAAAGCGCTGTGCAGTAGACATAGCGGAGAATTTTGACTCGTTGCATTGTGGCGATGTCTCGCAGATAAACACAGATAATACAGATAATACATATGAAAAGTATAATTTGCTCAGAGTCCAGAGACAGTTGTGGTTCGGTCCGGATCCGGACCGGAGTCCGGACTTTGAGGATGCCTGGTGTAGTGGATACTGCCCTGAGGACAGACTTTTTTCCTACTTGTAAAAAAAAGGCGTATTCGTGTGTGGACTGCATGAACCGAACCGTGACGTCCGAACCGTGACGGTACGGGACGAATACGGATACCGTTACACCCCTACTACCAGTGTTTTAAAGAGTACCTGACCTCCCTTTATATTAATAGAACAATAATGTCATTGTTAGCTAATGAATGTTTCCATGCTGAACAACGGCAACATGACAACGTTCCATTGGTCCCTCTTCTTTAGAGAAGACCAGGAAATGATGGATACACGGATCGTGTTCAAATCAATAGGCACGCAATGACTCTAAATAATAATGATCACGCCACCAAACACACATTCAGACTAAAGGAACCAGCCTGTTTGCAACATGGAAGAAGTAGAAAGTACAGGTATTTGGGTTCAACATGGAAGAAGTAGAAAGTACAGGTATTTGGGTTCAACATGTAAGAAGTAGAAAGTACAGGTATTGGGTTCAAAATGTAAGAAGTAGAAAGTACAGGTATTTGGGTTCAACATGTAAGAAGTAGAAAGTACAGGTATTTGGGTTCAACATGGAAGAAGTAGAAAGTACAGGTATTTGGTTCAACATGGAAGAAGTAGAAAGTACAGGTATTTGGGTTCAACATGTAAGAAGTAGAAAGTACAGGTATTTGGGTTCAACATGTGAGAAGTAGAAAGTACAGGTATTTGGGTTCAACATGGAAGAAGTAGAAAGTACAGGTATTTGAGTTCAACATGTGAGAAGTAGAAAGTACAGGTATTTGGGTTCAACATGGAAGAAGTAGAAAGTACAGGTATTTGGGTTCAACATGTAAGAAGTAGAAAGTACAGGTATTTGGGTTCAAATGTAAGAAGTAGAAAGTACAGGTATTTGTGTTCAACATGTAAGAAGTAGAAAGTACAGGTATTTGGGTTCAACATGAAGAAGTAGAAAGTACAGGTATTTGTGTTCAACATGTAAGAAGTAGAAAGTACAGGTATTTGGGTTCAACATGAAGAAGTAGAAAGTACAGGTATTTGTGTTCAACATGTAAGAAGTAGAAAGTACAGGTATTTGTGTTCAACATGTAAGAAGTAGAAAGTACAGGTATTTGGGTTCAACATGGAAGAAGTAGAAAGTACAGGTATTTGGGTTCAACATGTAAGAAGTAGAAAGTACAGGTATTTGGGTTCAACATGGAAGAAGTAGAAAGTACAGGTATTTGAGTTCAACATGTAAGAAGTAGAAAGTACAGGTATTTGGGTTCAACATGGAAGAAGTAGAAAGTACAGGTATTTGTGTTCAACATGTAAGAAGTAGAAAGTACAGGTATTTGGGTTCAACATGGAAGAAGTAGAAAGTACAGGTATTTGGGTTCAACATGGAAGAAGTAGAAAGTACAGGTATTTGGGTTCAACATGTAAGAAGTAGAAAGTACAGGTATTTGGGTTCAACATGTCAGAAGTAGAAAGTACAGGTATTTGGGTTCAACATGTAAGAAGTAGAAAGTACAGGTATTTGGGTTCAACATGTCAGAAGTAGAAAGTACAGGTATTTGTGTTCAACATGTAAGAAGTAGAAAGTACAGGTATTTGGGTTCAACATGAGAAGTAGAAAGTACAGGTATTTGGGTTCAACATGGAAGAAGTAGAAAGTACAGGTATTTGGGTTCAACATGGAAGAAGTAGAAAGTACAGGTATTTGGGTTCAACATGTAAGAAGTAGAAAGTACAGGTATTTGGGTTCAACATGTAAGAAGTAGAAAGTACAGGTATTTGGGTTCAAAGTGTAAGAAGTAGAAAGTACAGGTATTTGTGTTCAACATGTAAGAAGTAGAAAGTACAGGTATTTGGGTTCAACATGTAAGAAGTAGAAAGTACAGGTATTTGTGTTCAAGTGTAAGAAGTAGAAAGTACAGGTATTTGGTTCAACATGTAAGAAGTAGAAAGTACAGGTATTTGGGTTCAACATGTAAGAAGTAGAAAGTACAGGTATTTGTGTTCAACATGTAAGAAGTAGAAAGTACAGGTATTTGGGTTCAACATGTAAGAAGTAGAAAGTACAGGTATTTGGGTTCAAAGTGTAAGAAGTAGAAAGTACAGGTATTTGGGTACTGTTACCAGAAAAATGTACTTAAGTACAGTAACGAAGTATTTGTACACTACTTCCCATCTCTGCTGGTAGGAAACAGATTCACTTCAGGAGATCAGGACAGGAGACGAGATGTCCTTTCAACTATTCAATTTCATACATTCTACATTCAACAAAGTCCACATATAAGACATACAAACCAACAAGACACTACAGTAAATAAAGAAAAGAGAAAAGAAAAATTCATTTTGAAACTTCAGATTAAATATTTTTAAAATACCAAATTAGATATGATTGCCTTCTTATTCCTAATGTTTTTAATAGTGCTAATATATTGTTTAAATTATTGATCGAAATGTACAAAATTTGATTTGGAGTCAGCCCATTTTTTCATAAGGATATAACATTTCCCTAAAAATACAATTAACTGCACAAAAAAGACTAAATCTGCATCAACAGGCGCTTTCACACCAAGTACTTTGCCGTACTTAGTTCCCAGTACTTAGTTCATCAGAACTCTTTAGTTCATCAGAACTCTTTAGTTCATCAGAACTAAAGAGCAGATCACGTTCACACCGGAATAAATCCCTGAGGGAGGATTAGTCAAATGAAGCCGCTGACGTCACTTCTTCTTCTTCTGCTTTGGGTTTACTGGAATCATAAATCTATCGATCATAAATCTATCGATTAGATTTATGATTAGAAAATTATAAAAGTAGGGTAGACGTGGATATTATCCGGCTGAACAAAACGTGATCCGTCTCTTCAATTTGTGTCAACCACAGACCTTATTTCGAGCTATTTTCCTAAATCCTATGGAGAAATTGCATTGGTTTTTGTCGAAGGAACCGGAAGTGGTAAAATGCTAACTTACTTCCGGGTTTTAGGACGCGTCACTGTGGCACTCTATACTGCCACCCGAAGTCCCCGGCCGGAAGTCCCTGGAGGTGGGGACTGGCTTCAGTAGAAGCTGCTGCGAGTCTTCCCAGCAGCTTCTACTGAAGCCTTCCGAGTAAATCGCCAGAACGCCGACACCTCCTCATCTCCACCGCTCCCATGTTTCTTTTGTGTTGCCATAAGGTAGTCTCTCTCCGTTGGTGCGCGGGGCTAATGCTAATGCTAATAATGCTAATGCTAGCAAATATAATGGCGGCTTCACAAAAGTCTTCCGAGTTTTACGGGGCGTGGTTTGCAATCCGCCCAGCCAATCAGAAATGGGAACCTTTTTCTCTCCAGGAAAGTACCTGCTCTCTAGCAGGGACTGAAAAGGGGGGAAAAGGTTCTCATGAACTAGGTTCTAGTTCCGGATTTTTTTTTGTGAACGCAACATTTCAAGAACTATCTGAACTATACTGGGAAAAGTACTCCGGTGGGAAAGCGCCTCATACTATCAGCCCTGAAGTCCATAAGAATGTCTTTGTCCTGGAGTTGAACCTTTTGTCCCGTCTTTCTTCTCATAAAACATTCTACATCATACCACAATATTCTACAACACACGCATTCGTAAAATGAATGGCCGATAGTTTCTTCTTGTAGATTACAAAATGTACAGGAATATTCAATATCAAGTCCAAATCAGTGTCTCTTTGGCTGGATATATTGCGTGTAACATTTGAGACTAGATGTCGTCTTCTCCTGGTTTAAGGAGAGTGATGTCCTTTTCTGAATCAAGCAGACTGCTACAGCTGTTCTGTTAATTGCCTTTACCCACTTAGCCGTTAAACCCACATAAGAAACACATATATTGATCAGTTTTCTCATAGTGTAAGCACCTGTAGTCAACCTTTAACATCGCCTCAGTATCGTTATCAGGGCTTCTTGCTATCTACTTATTTATATAAACAGTTATCACCGCAATAAACCCTATTTAATGTCGTCTTAATGTACATTATTTAATTTCATATTCTGTTCTTGTACATATCATATTCTATTTACATGGATATAGACTTCTTGCACTATTTCTTATTTGTATTTCTGTATTTTATTCTATATGTTGCGTTGTTGGAGGAGCTCAGGTCAGAAGAATGTCATTCTACACTGAAGCTGCTGAGCAGAGGATGATAACACCTTTGAATCTTGAATGATCACACATATTGTGATAAGGAGGAGTACGAGTGTTGCACTTCCTGCTGTTATTAGATATTGAAGCCTGCAGCCAATCAGCATGCAGTCTCCTCTCTGATTGGTCGTCCATGTTTCAGGCACAAGAAGAACCGCGAGGCGGCGGTGGAGCTGCTGATGAGGCTGAAGGACAACAGAGACCTGCAGAGGTTCCTGCAGGACTGCCAGGAGGTAACTCTTTAACTCAGGCTCTATGGTGTTCTGTTATCACCCATCCATTCACATGCCATTCCCAGGATGCAGCAGTTACACAACGGTGTCTTTAAACGCTGCATGAGTCTCTGACGGTGTTGTTGTGCAGCTGACGGTGTGTTGTTGTGCAGCTGACGGTGTGTTGTTGTGCAGCTGACGGTGTGTTGTTGTGCAGCTGACGGTGTGTTGTTGTGCAGCTGACGGTGTGTTGTTGTGCAGCTGACGGTGTGTTGTTGTGCAGCTGACGGTGTGTTGTTGTGCAGCTGACGTTGTGTTGTTGTGTTGTTGTGCAGCTGACGGTGTGTTGTGTTGTTGTGCAGCTGACGGTGTGTTGTTGTGTTGTTGTGCAGCTGACGGTGTGTTGTTGTGCAGCTGACGGTGTGTTGTTGTGCAGCTGACGTTTGTGTTGTTGTGTTGTTGTGCAGCTGACGTTGTGTTGTTGTGCAGCTGACGTGTGTGTTGTGTTGTTGTGCAGCTGACGGTGTGTTGTTGTGTTGTTGTGCAGCTGACGTTGTGTTGTTGTGCAGCTGACGGTGTGTTGTTGTGCAGCTGACGTGTGTTGTTGTGCAGCTGTTGTTGTGTTGTTGTGCAGCTGACGGTGTGTTGTTGTGCAGCTGACGTTGTGTTGTTGTGTTGTTGTGCAGCTGACGGTGTGTTGTTGTGCAGCTGACGTTGTGTTGTTGTGTTGTTGTGCAGCTGACTCTGTGGATCAACGAGAAGATGCTGAGTGCTCAGGACCTGACGTACGACGAGGCCCGGAACCTGCACAGCAAGTGGCTGAAGCACCAGGCCTTCATGGCCGAGCTGCAGAGCAACAAGGAGTGGCTGGACCAGATCCAGAAGGTGAGAGACACTGAGGAACCTGAACCCTGACCTGAGTCAGCACTATGAGTCCTGAACCCTGACCTGAGTCAGCACTATGAGTCCTGAACCCTGACCTGAGTCAGCACTATGAGTCCTGAACCCTGACCTGAGTCAGCACTATGAGTCCTAAACCCTGACCTGAGTCAGCACTATGAGTCCTGAACCCTGACCTGAGTCAGCACTATGAGTCCTAAACCCTGACATGAGTCAGCATTATGAGTCCTGAACCCTGACTTGAGTCAGCATTATGAGTCCTAAACCCTGACCTGAGTCAGCACTATGAGACCTAAACCCTGACATGAGTCAGCATTATGAGTCCTAAACCCTGACATGAGTCAGCATTATGAGTCCTAAACCCTGAGATGAGTCAGCATTATGAGTCCTAAACCCTGACATGAGTCAGCATTATGAGTCCTGAACCCTGACCTGAGTCAGCATTATGAGTCCTAAACCCTGACCTGAGTCAGCATTATGAGTCCTGAACCCTGACCTGAGTCAGCATTATGAGTCCTAAACCCAGACCTGAGTCAACATTATGAGTCCTGAACCCTGACCTGAGTCAGCATTATGAGTCCTAAACACTGACATGAGTCAGCATTATGAGTCCTAAACCCTGACCTGAGTCAGCATTATGAGTCCTAAAACCCTGACCTGAGTCAGCATTATGAGTCCTGAACCCTGACCTGAGTCAGCATTATGAGTCCTGAACCCTGACATGAGTCAGCATTATGAGTCCTAAACCCTGAGATGAGTCAGCATTATGAGTCCTAAACCCTGACCTGAGTCAGCATTATGAGTCCTAAACCCTGACATGAGTCAGCATTATGAGTCCTAAACCCTGACCTGAGTCAGCATTGAGTCCTAAACCCTGACCTGAGTCAGCATTATGAGTCCTGAACCCTGACCTGAGTCAGCATTATGAGTCCTAAACCCTGACATGAGTCAGCATTATGAGTCCTGAACCCTGAGATGAGTCAGCATTATGAGTCCTGAACCCTGACCTGAGTCAGCATTATGAGTCCTGAACCCTGATATGAGTCAGCATTATGAGTCCTGAACCCTGACCTGAGTCAGCATTATGAGACCTAAACCCTGACATGAGTCAGCATTATGAGTCCTGAACCCTGACCTGAGTCAGCATTATGAGACCTAAACCCTGACATGAGTCAGCATTATGAGTCCTGAACCCTGACATGAGTCAGCATTATGAGTCCTAAACCCTGACCTGAGTCAGCATTATGAGTCCTGAACCCTGACCTGAGTCAGCATTATGAGTCCTGAACCCTGACATGAGTCAGCACTATGAGTCCTGAACCCTGAAATGAGTCAGCATTATGAGTCCTAAACCCTGACATGAGTCAGCACTATGAGTCCTGAACCCTGAAATGAGTCAGCATTATGAGTCCTAAACCCTGACCTGAGTCAGCACTATGAGTCCTAAACCCTGACATGAGTCAGCATTATGAGTCCTAAACCCTGAGATGAGTCAGCATTATGAGTCCTAAACCCTGACATGAGTCAGCATTATGAGTCCTGAACCCTGACCTGAGTCAGCATTATGAGTCCTGAACCCTGACCTGAGTCAGCATTATGAGTCCTGAACCCTGACCTGAGTCAGCATTATGAGTCCTAAACCCGAGATGAGTCAGCATTATGAGTCCTAAACCCTGACCTGAGTCAGCATTATGAGTCCTAACCCTGACATGAGTCAGCATTATGAGTCCTAAACCCTTTCCTGAGTCAGCATTATGAGTCCTGAACCCTGACCTGAGTCAGCATTATGAGACCTGAACCCTGACCTGAGTCAGCATTATGAGTCCTGAACCCTGACCTGAGTCAGCATTATGAGTCCCAAACCCTGACATGAGTCAGCATTATGAGTCCTAAACCCTGACCTGAGTCAGCATTATGAGTCCTGAACCCTGACCTGAGTCAGCATTATGAGTCCTGAACCCTGACCTGAGTCAGCATTATGAGTCCTGAACCCTGACCTGAGTCAGCATTATGAGTCCTAAACCCTGAGATGAGTCAGCATTATGAGTCCTAAACCCTGACCTGAGTCAGCATTATGAGTCCTAAACCCTGACATGAGTCAGCATTATGAGTCCTAAACCCTTTCCTGAGTCAGCATTATGAGTCCTGAACCCTGACCTGAGTCAGCATTATGAGTCCTAAACCCTGAGATGAGTCAGCATTATGAGTCCTAAACCCTGACATGAGTCAGCATTATGAGTCCTAAACCCTGACCTGAGTCAGCATTATGAGTCCTGAACCCTGACCTGAGTCAGCATTATGAGTCCTAAACCCTGACCTGAGTCAGCATTATGAGTCCTAAACCCTGACATGAGTCAGCATTATGAGTCCTAAACCCTGACCTGAGTCAGCATTATGAGTCCTAAACCCTGACATGAGTCAGCATTATGAGTCCTAAACCCTTTCCTGAGTCAGCATTATGAGTCCTGAACCCTGACCTGAGTCAGCATTATGATTCCTAAACCCTTTCCTGAGTCAGCATTATGAGTCCTGAACCCTGACCTGAGTCAGCATTATGAGTCCTAAACCCTGACATGAGTCAGCATTATGAGTCCTGAACCCTGAGATGAGTCAGCATTATGAGTCCTGAACCCTGACCTGAGTCAGCATTATGAGTCCTGAACCCTGACCTGAGTCAGCATTATGAGTCCTGAACCCTGACCTGAGTCAGCATTATGAGTCCTGAACCCTGACCTGAGTCAGCATTATGAGTCCTAAACCAAAGAAAGTACCATAGACAGGTGTGCTTCTACCTGGATGTTCCTGCCTGGGTACATCAGCTGCTCATCACCAACTGCCCTGGAGGGATTAATACAGTTGTTGATTGATTGCCCTGATGATTGATTACCCTGTTGATTGATTACCCTGATGATTGATTGCCCTGATGATTGATTACCCTGTTGATTGAGTACCCTGTTGATTGATTACCCTGATGATTGATTACTCTGTTGATTGATTACCCTGATGATTGATTGCCCTGATGATTGATTGCCCTGATGATTGATTGCTCTGATGATTGATTACCCTGTTGATTGATTACCCTGATGATTGATTACCCTGATGATTGATTGCCCTGATGATTGATTGCCCTGATGATTGATTACCCTGTTGATTGATTACCCTGATGATTGATTGCCCTGGTGTGTGTCTGCAGGACGGCCGGCTGCTGGTGTCAGAGAAGCCGGAGACGGAGGCCGTGGTGACGGAGAAGCTGTCAGATCTGCACGCCATGTGGGCGGAGCTTGAGTCCACCACTCAGACCAAAGCTCAGTGTCTGTTCGACGCCAACAAGGCGGAGCTCTTCACTCAGAGCTGCACCGACCTGGACGAGTGGATGGGAAGCATGGAGGGTCAAATCCAGTCTGATGACTACGGGAAAGACCTGACCTCCGTCAACATCCTGCTTAAGAAACAACAGGTACACACACTGTCACACACACACACACACTGACACACACACACACACACACACACACACACACACACCACACACACACACACACACTGTCACACACACCACTGACACACACACACACTGTCACACACACTGTCACACACACACACACTGTCACACACACACACACACACACACTGTCACACACACACACTGACACACACACACACACACACACACACACACACACACACACACACATACACACTGTCACACACACACACTGACACACACACACCACACACACACACACACACACACACCACACTGACACACACACACACACACACACACACACACACACACACACTGTCACACACACTGTCACACACACACACACTGTCACACACACACACACTGTCACACACACACACTGACACACACACACACACACACATACACACTGTCACACACACTGTCACACACACACACACACACTGTCACACACACACACACACTGTCACACACACACACACTGACACACACACAGACACACACCACACACACACACACACACACACACACACACTGTCACACACACTGTCACACACACACACACACACACACACACACTGTCACACACACTTTCACACACACTGTCACACACACTGTCACACACACACACACTGACACACACACACACACACACACACACACACACACACACACACACACACTGTCACACACACTGTCACACACACACACACACACACACACTGTCACACACTTTCACACACACTGTCACACACACTGTCACACACACTGTCTCACACACACACACACACACACACACACCACACACACACACACCACACACACACACACACACACTGTCACACACACACACACACACTGTCACACACTTTCACACACACTGTCACACACACTGTCACACACACTGTCTCACACACACACACACACACACACACACACACACACACACACACACACACACACACACACACACACTGCTGAAGAAACATCAGAGATTGCGATTTTGAGAAAAAAGTCAGAATTTTTGAGAAAAAAGTCAGAATTTTGAGAAACATGTCAGAACAGGTACACACCTGTCTGTCCCCCAGATGCTGGAGAAGTAGGTGGAGGGTTAATAATACCTGTCTGTCCCCCAGATGCTGGAGAAGCAGGTGGAGGGTTAATAACTATCTGTCTGTCCCCCAGATGCTGGAGAAGCAGGTGGAGGGTTAATAACTACCTGTCTGTCCCCCAGATGCTGGAGAAGCAGGTGGAGGGTTAATAACTACCTGTCTGTCCCCCAGATGCTGGAGAAGCAGGTGGAGGTGCGGCAGCGGGAGGTGGGCCAGCTGCAGAGCCAGGTGAAGGCTCTGGGACAGGAGGAGCAGGACACAGAGGAGGTGGACGGACGGAGACAGCTGCTGGAGGACAAGTTCACCGAGCTGCTGGACCCCCTGCAGAGGAGGAGGGACTTCCTGGTGGAGTCCAGGGAGGTCCATCAGTTCACCAGGGACGTGGAGGACGAGATCGTACGTAACACACTCAGAGAGACAGTTTGAAACAGAGACTATCTGTCCTTCAGCACGTCAGACAAGAAGCAGTAAAACATATCTGTGTCCTCGGAGACAAACAGCAAACATCACAAACTGAGTTTGAGCTACATCTAAATCCTCCTTTAGTTGTGAAGTCTGAATATAAACTGCTTCTGTTAAGGAGGAATCATACGTCACAGTTTCATCCGCATTAAGATGAAGATGGGCTGCCTTCACATTTTGGCTGAATGATTCATAATTTAACATTTAGCGGGTTATAGTCATACAAATGTTTTACCATAGTTGTTCAAAGGCTGATATTTAATGGCCATGTTTCAGGATTTACATTATCTCTCTCTCTCCTGACCGACGCCACGGCTCCTCAGACTGAGTCCTCACAGGTGTATCTGTTCAGGTGTAGTCCTCACAGGTGTATCTGTTCAGGTGTAGTCCTCACAGGTGTAGTCTGTTCAGGTGTAGTCCTCACAGGTGTATCTGTTCAGGTGTATCTGTTCAGGTGTATCTGTTCAGGTGTATCTGTTCAGGTGTAGTCTGTTCAGGTGTAGTCCTCACAGGTGTATCTGTTCAGGTGTATCTGTTCAGGTGTATCTGTTCAGGTGTATCTGTTCAGGTGTATCTGTTCAGGTGTAGTCTGTTCAGGTGTATCTGTTCAGGTGTATCTGTTCAGGTGTATCTGTTCAGGTGTAGTCTGTTCAGGTGTAGTCTGTTCAGGTGTATCTGTTCAGGTGTATCTGTTCAGGTGTATCTGTTCAGGTGTAGTCTGTTCAGGTGTATCTGTTCAGGTGTATCTGTTCAGGTGTATCTGTTCAGGTGTATCTGTTCAGGTGTAGTCTGTTCAGGTGTATCTGTTCAGGTGTATCTGTTCAGGTGTAGTCTGTTCAGGTGTATCTGTTCAGGTGTATCTGTTCAGGTGTATCTGTTCAGGTGTATCTGTTCAGGTGTAGTCTGTTCAGGTGTAGTCTGCTCAGGTGTAGTCTGTTCAGGTGTAGTCTGTTCAGGTGTAGTCTGTTCAGGTGTAGTCTGTTCAGGTGTAGTCTGCTCAGGTGTAGTCTGCTCAGGTGTAGTCTGCTCAGGTGTATCTGTTCAGGTGTATCTGTTCAGGTGTAGTCTGCTCAGGTGTAGTCTGCTCAGGTGTAGTCTGTTCAGGTGTAGTCTGTTCAGTGTAGTCTGTTCAGGTGTAGTCTGTTCAGGTGTAGTCTGCTCAGGTGTAGTCTGTTCAGGTGTAGTCTGTTCAGGTGTAGTCTGCTCAGGTGTAGTCTGCTCAGGTGTATCTGTTCAGGTGTATCTGTTCAGGTGTAGTCTGCTCAGGTGTAGTCTGCTCAGGTGTAGTCTGTTCAGGTGTAGTCTGTTCAGGTGTAGTCTGTTCAGGTGTAGTCTGTTCAGGTGTAGTCTGTTCAGGTGTATCTGCTCAGGTGTAGTCTGTTCAGGTGTATCTGTTCAGGTGTAGTCTGTTCAGGTGTAGTCTGCTCAGGTGTAGTCTGTTCAGGTGTAGTCTGTTCAGGTGTAGTCTGCTCAGGTGTAGTCTGCTCAGGTGTAGTCTGCTCAGGTGTAGTCTGCTCAGGTAGTCTGCTCAGGTGAACGTCAGGTGACTAACACACTGTGTGTCCTCAGCTGTGGGTGCAGGAGAGGATGGCCGTGGCCACGTCCTCAGACCACGGGAACAACCTGCAGACGGTGCAGCTGCTCATCAAGAAGAACCAGGTCAGAAAGCTTTCAGGAACATCTGAACCAGGATCTGTTTCACTCTGTTTTACATCATGTCTCATGTATTTAAACATGGTCCTCAGACGCTGCAGAAGGAGATCCAGGGTCATCAGCCTCGTATCGACGACATCCTGGAGCGCAGCGTCAGCCTCCTGAAGGACGAGTCCTCGGAGGCGACCCGCGGGCGTCTGGCGGCGCTGCAGGAGCTGTGGGCTCAGCTGAAGGAGGAGGCGCAGCGACGCCTCGACCGCTGCAGGAGGCCACGCGCGCAGCAGTACTACTTCGACGCTGCCGAGGCCGAGGCCTGGATGAGCGAGCAGGAGCTGTACATGATGTCTGAGGAGAAGGCCAAGGTGAGGTCACATGATACACTGTGTTCACCTGATGTAGCCCCGCCCCTTTCCCCTGTCTGAGGAAAAGGCCAAGGTGAGGTCACATGATACACTGTGATCACCTGATGTAGCCCCGCCCCTTTCCCCTGTCTGAGGAAAAGGCCAAGGTGAGGTCACATGATACACTGTGATCACCTGATGTAGCCTCCCCCCTTTCTGGGGGTCCAACATTTGAGATTTGAGGAAAAAGTGCGAAATCTTTGAAAAAGTCAGAAATTTGAGGAAAAAAGTCAGAATTTAGAGATTTTGAGAAAATAAAAATGAAATTTGAAAAAGAAATTACAATTTTGAGAAAAAAAGTCTGGATTTTGAGAAAAAGAGTCAGTATTTTGAGAAATGTCTGAAAAAATTGAGATGTGTGTGTGTGTGTGTGTGTGGTGTGTGTGTGTGTGTGTGTGTGTGTGTGTGTGTGTGTGTGTGTGTGTGTGTGTGTGTGTGTTCCAGGACGAGCTGAGTGCGGTCACCATGCAGAAGAAGCATCAGATCGTGGAGCAGGCGGTGGAGGATTACGCTGAGGCGGTGCACCTGCTGTCCAAGACCAGCAGAGGCCTGGTGGCCGAGGCTCACCCCGAGAGGTCGCTATGCTATCATTATTATTTCTATTATTATTATATTACTATCAGTGTTCAGGGACCTCTGTAGGATAAAGAGGATGTTATTGGTGTTTATTTAGGTTTTGTTTATGTTATTTATCTGCCTTCTCTGCCAGGTCTTCATCGTAAAACTAAATCACTGAGTTGCTTTAAATGCATTCAGCCCTAACAAACATTATCTTTGCACAACTTCAGTCATGACACAGACCTAAATATAACCTGCTTCACATTCACAGAAACTTCAATAAAATGCATTTCAATATTATAATATATTGTGTATAACAGGAGTGTTGTGTGTGTGTGTGTGTGTGTGTGTGTGTGTGTGTGTGTCTGTGTGTCTGTGTGTGTGTGTGTGTGTGTGTGTTGTGTGTGTGTGTGTGTGTGTGTGTGTGTGTGTGTGTGTGTGTGTGTGTGTGTGTTGTGTGTGTGTGTGTGTGTGTGTGTGTGTGTGTGCAGTGAGAGGATCAGCATGCGTCAGTCTCAGGTGGATAAGCTGTATGCAGGTATGAAGGACCTATCAGAGGAGAGGCGGGGCCGACTGGATGAGAGGCTCCGCCTCTTCCTGCTGAACAGGGAAGTGGACGAGCTGGAGCAGTGGGTCGCTGAGAGGGAGGTGGTGGCAGGAAGTCATGAACTGGGACAGGACTACGAGCACGTTACTGTATGTACACACACACACATACACACACACTCATACACACACACACACACACACACACACACACACACACACCACACACACACACACACACACACACATGTTGATGCATTAAAGTGTTCTCAAAGCTGGTAAAGGTGCAGCTAGTTTGAAGGACTTTGTATACTGCAGGGTAGCTTGAGGATTTACTCCAGGTGGAACTAAAGTCTGATTTAACACTTGATTATATTTCACATCATTCATCCACATCTGTGAAGTAACTAAAGGGATTAAATACATGTAGTGGAGTAGAAGTACACCATGTACCTCTGAACTGTAGTGGAGTAGAAGTACACCATGTACCTCTGAACTGTAGTGGAGTAGAAGTACACCATGTACCTCTGAACTGTAGTGGAGTAGAAGTACACCATGTACCTCTGAACTCTAGTGGAGTAGAAGTACTCCATGTACCTCTGAACTGTAGTGGAGTAGAAGTACACCATGTACCTCTGAACTGTGGAGGAGTAGAAGTACACCATGTACCTCTGAACTCTAGTGGAGTAGAAGTACTCCATGTACCTCTGAACTCTAGTGGAGTAGAAGTACACCATGTACCTCTGAACTGTAGTGGAGTAGAAGTACACCATGTACCTCTGAACTCTAGTGGAGTAGAAGTACTCCATGTACCTCTGAACTGTAGTGGAGTAGAAGTACACCATGTACCTCTGAACTCTAGTGGAGTAGAAGTACTCCATGTACCTCTGAACTGTAGTGGAGTAGAAGTACACCATGTACCTCTGAACTGTAGTGGAGTAGAAGTACACCATGTACCTCTGAACTGTAGAGGAGTAGAAGTACACCATGTACCTCTGAACTCTAGTGGAGTAGAAGTACACCATGTACCTCTGAACTGTAGTGGAGTAGAAGTACACCATGTACCTCTGAACTGTAGTGGAGTAGAAGTACACCATGTACCTCTGAACTGTAGTGGAGTAGAAGTACACCATGTACCTCTGAACTGTAGAGGAGTAGAAGTACACCATGTACCTCTGAACTGTAGTGGAGTAGAAGTACACCATGTACCTCTGAACTGTAGTGGAGAAGAAGTACACCATGTACCTCTGAACTGTAGTGGAGTAGAAGTACACCATCTACCTCTGAACTCTAGAGGAGTAGAAGTACACCATGTACCTCTGAACTGTAGTGGAGTAGAAGTACACCATGTACCTCTGAACTGTAGTGGAGTAGAAGTACAACCATGTACCTCTGAACTGTAGAGGAGTAGAAGTACACCATGTACCTCTGAACTGTAGTGGAGTAGAAGTACACCATGTACCTCTGAACTCTAGTGGAGTAGAAGTACACCATGTACCTCTGAACTGTAGTGGAGTAAAAGTACACCATGTACCTCTGAACTCTAGTGGAGTAGAAGTACACCATGTACCTCTGAACTGTAGTGGAGTAGAAGTACACCATGTACCTCTGAACTGTAGAGGAGTAGAAGTACACCATGTACCTCTGAACTGTAGTGGAGTAGAAGACACCATGTACCTCTGAACTCTAGTGAGTAGAAGTACACCATGTACCTCTGAACTGTAGTGGAGTAAAAGTACACCATGTACCTCTGAACTCTAGTGGAGTAGAAGTACACCATGTACCTCTGAACTGTAGTGGAGTAGAAGTACACCATGTACCTCTGAACTGTAGTGGAGTAGAAGTACACCATGTACCTCTGAACTGTAGAGGAGTAGAAGTACACCATGTACCTCTGAACTCTAGAGGAGTAGAAGTACACCATGTACCTCTGAACTGTAGGAGTAGAAGTACACCATGTACCTCTGAACTGTAGTGGAGTAGAAGTACACCATGTACCTCTGAACTGTAGAGGAGTAGAAGTACACCATGTACCTCTGAACTGTAGTGGAGTAGAAGTACACCATGTACCTCTGAACTCTAGTGGAGTAGAAGTACACCATGTACCTCTGAACTGTAGTGGAGTAAAAGTACACCATGTACCTCTGAACTGTAGAGGAGTAGAAGTACACCATGTACCTCTGAACTGTAGTGGAGTAGAAGTACACCATGTACCTCTGAACTGTAGTGGAGTAGAAGTACACCATGTACCTCTGAAACTGTAGTGGAGTAAAAGTACACCATGTACCTCTGAACTGTAGAGGTGTAGAAGTACACCATGTACCTCTGAACTGTAGAGGAGTAGAAGTACACCATGTACCTCTGAACTCTAGTGGAGTAGAAGTACACCATGTACCTCTGAACTGTAGTGGAGTAGAAGTACACCATGTACCTCTGAACTCTAGTGGAGTAGAAGTACTCCATGTACCTCTGAACTGTAGTGGAGTAGAAGTACACCATGTACCTCTGAACTCTAGTGGAGTAGAAGTACACCATGTACCTCTGAACTGTAGTGGAGTAAAAGTACACCATGTACCTCTGAACTCTAGTGGAGTAGAAGTACACCATGTACCTCTGAACTGTAGAGGAGTAGAAGTACACCATGTACCTCTGAACTGTAGTGGAGTAGAAGTACAGAGTAGCATGAAATGGAAATATTCAAGTACCTCAAAATTGCACTTAAATACAGTACTTGCGTTCATGTACTTAGTTACTTACACCACTGATTTTATTTGCAGATGCTGCAGGAGCGTTTCCGGGAGTTCGCCCGCGACACGGGGAACATCGGTCAGGAGCGCGTGGACACGGTGAACCGGCTGGCGGACGATCTGATCAACGCGGGGCACGGCGACGCGGCCACGGTGGCAGAGTGGAAGGACGGGCTGAACGAGGCGTGGGCCGACCTGCTGGAGCTCATCGACACCCGCACGCAGATCCTCGCCGCCTCCTTCGAGCTGCACAAGTTCTACACGACGGCAAGGAGATCCTGCTGCGCATCGTGGACAAACAGAAGAAGCTTCCGGAGGAGGCGGGGCGCGACCAGAACACCGTGGAGACGCTGCAGAGGATGCACTCGGCCTTCGAGCACGACATCCAGGCGCTGGGGACGCAGGTACGATCCCCGGGGTCCTGGGTTAAAGTATACATTAACCCCAACCTACTACTTCCAAATCTGAGGTCGCAGCTAAACGTCATGTTTAAATGTTCACAGATGATCATTACTCTGGTTAATCAGAAAGTAGTTCCCTGACAGCATGTCATTCCCTCTGTGCCCCCTCAGAGCTGTCACTCAAACAGAGACACACCCAACATCTTTAAAGTCATATATATATATATATATATATAATATATATATATATACTGTAACAAAGTGGATCATTTAACTAGTAGTCGTTGTAGTAGTAGTTGTTGTGGTAGCTCCTTTTATTTATTTTTCATTCCAAAAATGTCCAAAATATATGAAAAATGACCGTGGATTTGCTGAGTAACGTTGACCTTTGCCCCCCCCTGCAGGTGCGGCAGCTGCAGGACGACGCGGTGCGCCTGCAGGCGGCGTACGCGGGGGATAAAGCTGATGACATCCAGCGGAGGGAGCAGGAGGTTCTGGAGGCCTGGAGGTTCCTGCTGGAGGCCTGCGACGCCCGGAGGCTGAGGCTCATCCACACCGGGGACAAGTTCAGGTTCTTCAGCCTGGTGAGGGACCTCATGCTGTGGATGGAGGACGTGATCTGGCTCATCGAGGCCCAGGAGAACCCCAGGTACCCCCAGCGCTAAGCTAACACACAGGAGTACAATACAGATGTATTTATAAAGCACTTTAAAACCTCCAGACCAAGTGCTGTACAGTCAAATAAACAAATACACATACGAAAAGTATTGCAGGGACGACGTGTTTCTGTAGAGGAACCTGAAGGCAGCATCTCTGCAGCTGGTGTTAACCACAGAAAGCCATTGAAGAGAGCCGGACAGGAAGTGAGAGAGAGATGCTGACTCATTTAGGGTCAGGACTCATAATGCTGACTCATGTCAGGGTTCAGGACTCATAATGCTGACTCATGCCAGGGTTCAGGACTCATAATGCTGACTCATGTCAGGGTTCAGGACTCATAATGCTGACTCATGCCAGGGTTCAGGACTCATAATGCTGACTCATGTCAGGGTTCAGGACTCATAATGCTGACTCATGTCAGGGTTCAGGACTCATAATGCTGACTCATGCCAGGGTTCAGGACTCATAATGCTGACTCATGCCAGGGTTCAGGACTCATAATGCTGACTCATGCCAGGGTTCAGGACTCATAATGCTGACTCATGCCAGGGTTTAGGACTCATAATGCTGACTCATGCCAGGGTTTAGGACTCATAATGCTGACTCATGCCAGGGTTCAGGACTCATAATGCTGACTCATGTCAGGGTTTAGGACTCATAATGCTGACTCATGTCAGGGTTTAGGACTCATAATGCTGACTCATGTCAGGGTTTAGGACTCATAATGCTGACTCATGTCAGGGTTCAGGACTCATAATGCTGACTCATGCCAGGGTTCAGGACTCATAATGCTGACTCAGGTCAGGGTTCAGGACTCATAATGCTGACTCATGTCAGGGTTTAGGACTCATAATGCTGACTCATGCCAGGGTTTAGGACTCATAATGCTGACTCAGGGTTCACAGGACTCATAATGCTGACTCATGCCAGGGTTCAGGACTCATAATGCTGACTCATGTCAGGGTTTAGGACTCATAATGCTGACTCATGTCAGGGTTTAGGACTCATAATGCTGACTCATGCCAGGGTTCAGGACTCATAATGCTGACTCATGTCAGGGTTCAGGACTCATAATGCTGACTCATGTCAGGGTTTAGGACTCATAATGCTGACTCATGTCAGGGTTTAGGACTCATAATGCTGACTCATGCCAGGGTTTAGGACTCATAATGCTGACTCATGCCAGGGTTTAGGACTCATAATGCTGACTCATGTCAGGGTTTAGGACTCATAATGCTGACTCATGTCAGGGTTTAGGACTCATAATGCTGACTCATGTCAGGGTTTAGGACTCATAATGCTGACTCATGCCAGGGTTTAGGACTCATAATGCTGACTCATGCCAGGGTTTAGGACTCATAATGCTGACTCATGTCAGGGTTTAGGACTCATAATGCTGACTCATGTCAGGGTTTAGGACTCATAATGCTGACTCATGTCAGGGTTTAGGACTCATAATGCTGACTCATGCCAGGGTTTAGGACTCATAATGCTGACTCATGCCAGGGTTTAGGACTCATAATGCTGACTCATGTCAGGGTTTAGGACTCATTCTCCTGTGTGTTCCAGAGACGTGTCGTCGGTGGAGCTGCTGATGAATAACCATCAGGGCATCAAGGCGGAGATCGATGCTCGTAACGACAGCTTCACGACCTGCATCGAGCTCGGGAAGTCGCTGCTGGCCCGGAAACACTTTGCTTCTGAGGAGGTGAGGGGGGCTAGAGGGTGGAGAGGTTACACAACAGGTCGTTGAATAGCTCAGCTGGTAGAGGAGGGACCATGTTCTGGAGCTGCGTCCCCCAGAGGAGGACCATGTTCTGGAGCTGCGTCCCCCAGAGGAGGGACCATGTTCTGGAGCTGCGTCCCCCAGAGGAGGGACCATGTTCTGGAGCTGCGTCCCCCAGAGGAGGGACCATGTTCTGGAGCTGCGTCCCCCAGAGGAGGGACCATGCTCTGGAGCTGCGTCCCCAAGAGGAGGGACCATGTTCTGGAGCTGCGTCCCCCAGAGGAGGGACCATGCTCTGGAGCTGCGTCCCCCAGAGGAGGGACCATGCTCTGGAGCTGCGTCCCCCAGAGGAGGGACCATGCTCTTGAGCTGCGTCCCCAGAGGAGGGACCATGCTCTGGAGCTGCGTCCCCCAGAGGAGGGACCATGCTCTTGAGCTGCGTCCCCAGAGGAGGGACCATGCTCTGCATGTCATTCCCTCTGTGCCCCTCAGAGCTGTCACTCAAATAGAGACACCTGTGGCCCAACATCTTTAAAATAATATATATATATATATATATATATATACTGTAACAAAGTGGATAATTTAACTAGTAGTGGTAGTAGTAGTATTAGTAGTACATTACATACATTGCATTTAGCTGACGCTTTTATCCAAAGCGACTTACAATAAGTGCATTCGACCAACAAGATACAAACTTGAAGAAAACAGAATCATATAAGTACATCAGGTTTCATAGAGCAAAACATTTCAAGTGCTACTCAACTGGCTTTAGATAAGCCAGTCCTTTATTAGTATATAAGTGCTTTGTTAGTAATTCTATCGCTCGAAGTGGAGTCGAAAGAGATGAGTTTTCAGTCTGCGCCGGAAGATGTGTAAGCTTCTGCTGTCCTGATTCAATGGGGAGCTCATTCCACCATTTTGGAGCCAGGATAGCAAACCGACGTGTTTTTGCTGATGGGAACTTGGGTCCCCCTCGCAGTGCTGGTGCAGCGAGCCGTTTGGCCGATGCAGAGCGGAGTGCACGTGCTGGGGTGTACAGTTTAACCATGTCCTGGATGTAGGAAGGGCCAGATCCATTCACAGCATGGTACGCAAGTACCAGTGTCTTGAAGTGGATTCTAGCAGTTACTGGAAGCCAGTGAAGGAGCGGAGGAGCGGCGTGGTGTGGGAAATTTGGAAGGTTGAAGACCAGACGAGCCGCTGCATTCTGGATGAGCTGCAGAGGTCGGATGGCACATGCAGGTAGACCAGCCAGGAGGGAGTTGCAGTAGTCTAGGCGTGAGATGACGAGAGCCTGGGCCAGAACCTGCGTCGCTTTCTGGGTCAGGAGGGGACGTATCCTCCTGATGTTGTAAGAGTGTATCTGCAGCAGCGGGTTGTAGCAGCGATGTTTGCAGTGAAGGACAGGTTGTTTATCTAGGGTCACACCAGATTCCTTGCAGTCTGAGTCGGGGAAACAACAGAGGTGCTGATGTTGATTGTTAGGTCAAGAGTTGGACAATCTTTTCCCGGAAGGAAAAGCAGTTCAGTGTCAAGTTTGAGCTTGAGGTGG
>JAAKFY010000010.1:605301-630301 GCA_011823955.1 Dissostichus mawsoni
TTCTCTCCTGCTGATGTTCAGGTGTATATCAGTATGTAGTGTCTCTACTTTAAAGAGTTCTCTCCTGCTGATGTTCAGGTGTATATCAGTATGTAGTGTCTCTACTTTAAAGAGTCTCTCCTGCTGATGTTCAGGTGTATATCAGTATGTAGTGTCTCTACTTTAAAGAGTTCTCTCCTGCTGATGTTCAGGTGTATATCAGTATGTAGTGTCTCTACTTTAAAGAGTTCTCTCCTGCTGATGTTCAGGTGTATATCAGTATGTAGTGTCTCTACTTTAAAGAGTCCTCTCCTGCTGATGTTCAGGTGTATATCAGTATGTAGTGTCTCTACTTTAAAGAGTCCTCTCCTGCTGATGTTCAGGTGTATATCAGTATGTAGTGTCTCTACTTTAAAGAGTTCTCTCCTGCTGATGTTCAGGTGTATATCAGTATGTAGTGTCTCTACTTTAAAGAGTCCTCTCCTGCTGATGTTCAGGTGTATATCAGTATGTGGTGTCTCTACTTTAAAGAGTCCTCTCCTGCTGATGTTCAGGTGTATATCAGTATGTAGTGTCTCTACTTTAAAGAGTCCTCTCCTGCTGATGTTCAGGTGTATATCAGTATGTGGTGTCTCTACTTTAAAGAGTCCTCTCCTGCTGATGTTCAGGTGTATATCAGTATGTGGTGTCTCTACTTTAAAGAGTCCTCTCCTGCTGATGTTCAGGTGTATATCAGTATGTAGTATATCTACTTTAAAGAGTCCTCTCCTGCTGATGTTCAGGTGTATATCAGTATGTAGTGTCTCTACTTTAAAGAGTCCTCTCCTGCTGATGTTCAGGTGTATATCAGAATGTAGTGTATCTACTTTAAAGAGTCCTCTCCTGCTGATGTTCAGGTGTATATCAGTATGTAGTGTCTCTACTTTAAAGAGTCCTCTCCTGCTGATGTTCAGGTGTATATCAGTATGTAGTGTCTCTACTTTAAAGAGTCCTCTCCTGCTGATGTTCAGGTGTATATCAGTATGTAGTGTCTCTACTTTAAAGAGTCCTCTCCTGCTGATGTTCAGGTGTATATCAGTATGTAGTGTCTCTACTTTAAAGAGTCCTCTCCTGCTGATGTTCAGGTGTATATCAGTATGTAGTGTCTCTACTTTAAAGAGTCCTCTCCTGCTGATGTTCAGGTGTATATCAGTATGTAGTGTCTCTACTTTAAAGAGTCCTCTCCTGCTGATGTTCAGGTGTATATCAGTGTGTAGTGTCTCTACTTTAAAGAGTCCTCTCCTGCTGATGTTCAGGTGTGTATCAGTATGTAGTGTCTCTACTTTAAAGAGTCCTCTCCTGCTGATGTTCAGGTGTGTATCAGTATGTAGTGTCTCTACTTTAAAGAGTCCTCTCCTGCTGATGTTCAGGTGTATATCAGTATGTAGTGTCTCTACTTTAAAGAGTCCTCTCCTGCTGATGTTCAGATGTATATCAGTATGTAGTGTCTCTACTTTAAAGAGCCTCTCCTGCTGATGTTCAGGTGTATATCAGTATGTAGTCTCTCTACTTTAAAGAGTCCTCTCCTGCTGATGTGCAGGTGTATATCAGTATGTAGTCTCTCTACTTTAAAGAGTCCTCTCCTGCTGATGTTCAGGTGTATATCAGTGTGTAGTGTCTCTACTTTAAAGAGTCCTCTCCTGCTGATGTTCAGGTGTATATCAGTATGTAGTGTCTCTACTTTAAAGAGTCCTCTCCTGCTGATGTTCAGGTGTATATCAGTATGTAGTCTCTCTACTTTAAAGAGTCCTCTCCTGCTGATGTTCAGGTGTATATCAGTATGTAGTGTCTCTACTTTAAAGAGTCCTCTCCTGCTGATTTTCAGGTGTATATCAGTATGTAGTGTCTCTACTTTAAAGAGTCCTCTCCTGCTGATGTTGAGGTGTATATCAGTATTTAGTGTCTACTTTAAAGAGTCCTCTCCTGCTGATGTTCAGGTGTATATCAGAATGTGGTGTCTCTACTTTAAAGAGTCCTCTCCTGCTGATGTTCAGGTGTATATCAGTATGTAGTGTCTCTACTTTAAAGAGTCCTCTCCTGCTGATGTTCAGGTGTATATCAGTATGTAGTGTCTCTACTTTAAAGAGTCCTCTCCTGCTGATGTTCAGGTGTATATCAGTATGTAGTGTCTCTACTTTAAAGAGTCCTCTCCTGCTGATGTTCAGGTGTATATCAGTATGTAGTGTCTCTACTTTAAAGAGTCCTCTCCTGCTGATGTTCAGGTGTATATCAGTATGTAGCGTCTCTACTTTAAAGAGTCCTCTCCTGCTGATGTTCAGGTGTATATCAGTATGTAGCGTCTCTACTTTAAAGAGTCCTCTCCTGCTGATGTTCAGGTGTATATCAGTGTGTAGCGTCTCTACTTTAAAGAGTCCTCTCCTGCTGATGTTCAGGTGTATATCAGTATGTAGTGTTTCTACTTTAAAGAGTCCTCTCCTGCTGATGTTCAGGTGTATATCAGTATGTAGCGTCTCTACTTTAAAGAGTCCTCTCCTGCTGATGTTCAGGTGTATATCAGTGTGTAGCGTCTCTACTTTAAAGAGTCCTCTCCTGCTGATGTTCAGGTGTATATCAGTATGTGGTGTCTCTACTTTAAAGAGTCCTCTCCTGCTGATGTTCAGGTGTATATCAGTATGTAGTGTCTCTACTTTAAAGAGTACTCTCCTGCTGATGTTCAGGTGTATATCAGTGTGTAGCGTCTCTACTTTAAAGAGTCCTCTCCTGCTGATGTTCAGGTGTATATCAGTGTGTAGCGTCTCTACTTTAAAGAGTCCTTTCCTGCTGATGTTCAGGTGTATATCAGTGTGTAGCGTCTCTACTTTAAAGAGTCCTCTCCTGCTGATGTTCAGGTGTATATCAGTATGTAGTGTCTCTACTTTAAAGAGTCCTCTCTCTGATGTTCAGGTGTATATCAGTGTGTAGCGTCTCTACTTTAAAGAGTCCTCTCCTGCTGATGTTCAGGTGTATATCAGTGTGTAGCGTCTCTACTTTAAAGAGTCCTTTCCTGCTGATGTTCAGGTGTATATCAGTGTGTAGCGTCTCTACTTTAAAGAGTCCTCTCCTGCTGATGTTCAGGTGTATATCAGTGTGTAGCGTCTCTACTTTAAAGAGTCCTTTCCTGCTGATGTTCAGGTGTATATCAGTGTGTAGCGTCTCTACTTTAAAGAGTCCTTTCCTGCTGATGTTCAGGTGTATATCAGTATGTGGTCTCTACTTTAAAGAGTCCTCTCCTGCTGATGTTCAGGTGTATATCAGTGTGTAGCGTCTCTACTTTAAAGAGTCCTCTCCTGCTGATGTTCAGGTGTATATCAGTGTGTAGCGTCTCTACTTTAAAGAGTCCTTTCCTGCTGATGTTCAGGTGTATATCAGTGTGTAGCGTCTCTACTTTAAAGAGTCCTCTCCTGCTGATGTTCAGGTGTATATCAGTGTGTAGCGTCTCTACTTTAAAGAGTCCTCTCCTGCTGATGTTCAGGTGTATATCAGTGTGTAGCGTCTCTACTTTAAAGAGTCCTGTGTAATATCATATTTCTCTTTGTTTAGAGCTGCTGATGGAAACGAGTATCTGTTCCAAGCCAAAGATGAAGTGAGTCTTTTTATTTCATTACTAAGTACCTGCTCTGTAAATGTTTCAGTCGGACATTTTATTTAAACATATGAAGGTATGTCCTGCTGAACTAATCCCATTGGACGAGGGAGATGCTGCCTTCAGGGACACAGAAACAGCTCTGTGTATATCAGTGTTTCTCAAACCTTTTCATACCAAGGCCTGCTCAGCACTCCAACACTTTATAGCACATCACAGCCTGATGAAGACAGCCTCTCTGTATCGCCTCGTTCACACATTAGATCAACAACACAAATACAGATTATATAAGCATTTCCTTTATGAGATTTTAAATGCTCACAGGTTTTACACCTCATATACTCACGGACCACTAGGGGTCGCTCAAGGACCACACTTTGAGAAACACTGGTATTTATATTTACCTGCTGCTGTCTCTAACGACCAGAGGTGGGAGTAGTGGAGTACAAATACATGACATTGCATTTAGCTGAGGCTTTTATCCAAAGCGACTTACAATAAGTGCATTCGACCAACAAGATACAAACTAGAAGAAAACAGAATCATATAAGAACATCAGGTTTCATAGAGCCAAAACATTTCAAGTGCTACTCAACTGGCTTTAGATAAGCTAGTCCTTTGTTAGTATATAAGTGCTTTGTTAGTCATTCTATCGCTCGAAGTGGAGTCGAAAGAGATGAGTTTTCAGTCTGCGCTGGAAGATGTGTAAGCTTTCTGCTGTCCTGATGTCAATGGGGAGCTCATTCCACCATTTTGGAGCCAGGATAGCAAACCCACGTGTTTTTGCTGATGGGAACTTGGGTCCCCCTCGCAGTGCTGGTGCAGCGAGCCGTTGGCTGATGCAGAGCGGAGTGCACGTGCTGGGGTGTACAGTTTAACCATGTCCTGGATGTAGGAAGGGCCAGATCCATTCACAGCATGGTACCCAAGTACCAGTGTCTTGAAGTGGATTCTAGCAGTTACTGGAAGCCAGTGAAGGAGCGGAGGAGCGGCGTGGTGTGGGAGAATTTAGGAAGGTTGAAGACCAGATGAGCCGCTGCATTCTGGATGAGCTGCAGAGGTCGGATGGCACATGCAGGTAGACCAGCCAGGAGGGAGTTGCAGTAGTCTAGGCGTGAGATGACGAGAGCCTGGGCCAGAACCTGCGTGGCTTTCTGGGTCAGGAGGGGACGTATCCTCCTGATGTTGTACAGCGTGCAGTGTTTCCGCCAGACCAGGTCTGAGAGGGCGTCCACCCCGAGAGCGGGGGGAGTGTGACGTCACGTCGTGTCACGCGACTTGAATTTTGAATTGAGCCGTCCCTTAAGTTATAGATACTATCTCTTTACGTATTAGTGATGGGAATTCCGGCTCTTTTTAGTGAGCCGGATCATTTGGCCCGGCTCACTAAGAAGAGCCGGCTCTTTCGGCTCCTAAACGGCTCTTCATGTTACCACAGTTTACCAGAGCCTCAGTTTCGCCGCTGCGAGGCTCCGGCGCTCGCAGTTCACGCGCGTGCTCCACTAGCACCCCCCGTCAAGGCTCGCCGGCAGTACTTTCCGTCACAGGAACACGCTTTGCTGGCGGCAAAAATAATCCCACCAGACTCCTTTGCCCCTCCAACAGAGGGATCATGTCCTTGTCCTTTTTCCTTTTCGTCATTTCAAGCGATAAAAACTCGATCTTCTCTCGAATTATTAATTTTTTTGGACGCCCTCAGCTCGAGTTCAGGGCGTTCCGAGCTGATTAAGGGCGTCAAATGACGGCAAGACGTCCCCCTGGCGGAAACGCTGACAGCGTGTATCTGCAGCAGCGGGTTGTAGCAGCGATGTTTGCAGTGAAGGACAGGTTGTTATCTAGGGTCACACCCAGATTCCTTGCAGTCTGAGTCGGGGAAACAACAGAGGTGCTGATGTTGATTGTTAGGTCAAGAGGGGGACAATCTTTTCCCGGAAGGAAAAGCAGTTCAGTGTCAAGGTTGAGCTTGAGGTGGTGAGCAGACATCCACTGAGAGATGTCTGCTGTCAGACAAGCAGAGATGCGTGCGACGACCTGGGTCTCTGAGCGGGGAAAGGACAGAATGAATTGGGTGTCGTCAGCGTAGCAGTGGTATGAAAAACCATGCGGGCTAATGACAGATCCGAGCGAGTTTGTGTACAAGGAGAAGAGGAGGGGACCAAGAACAGAGCCCTGAGGGACCCCTGTAGTTAATTGACAAGGGTCGGACTCGGACCCTCTCCAAGTTACCCTGTAGGTGCGGTCTTTGAGGTATGAGGTGAGGAGGGAAAGTGCAGAGCCTGAAACTCCAAGTTCTTGGAGAGTGTGAAGGAGGATCTGATGGTTCACCGTGTGGAATGCAGCAGACAGGTCCAAAAGGATGATGACAGAGGAGAGAGAGGCTGCTTTAGCCGTGTGCAGTTCCTCAGAGACAGCGAGGAGGGCAGTTTCTGTGGAGTGACCTGCCTTGAAACCAGACTGGTGCGGATCCAGAAGGTTGTTCTGATGGAGATAACAGGAGAGTTGTTTAAAGACAGCGCGTTCAAGTGTTTTAGACAGGAACGGGAGGAGAGAGACGGGCCTGTAGTTTATAACATCAGACGGGTTGAGAGTGGGTTTCTTTAGGAGAGGGTTTACTCTCGCCTTGTGTGATGTGTGTGTTGTGTGTGTTGTGTGTGTTGTGTGTGTTGTGTGTTGTGTGTGATGTGTGTGTTGTGTGTGATGTGTGTGATGTGTGTGTTGTGTGTGATGTGTGTGTTGTGTGATGTGTGTGATGTGTGTGTGATGTGATGTGTGTGTGTGTGAGGTGTGTGGTGTGATGTGTGTGTTGTGTGTGATGTGTGTGATGTGTGTGTCCCTCTCTAACCTGTGGTGCCTCCCCCTCAGGAGGAGATGAGTTCCTGGATCGCGGCGGTCCTGAACACCGGCTCTGAGCGCTCCGACCGTTCCGACCGCTCCGAGCCTCCCGGCAGCGTCCCGGGAACGCCGGTGTCGGGTCGCGCTCAGACGCTGCCCAACGAGTCGAGTCCGGGAAGAGAGAGAAGGACAAAGAGAAGGAGAAGCGCTTCAGCCTGTTCAGCAAGAAGAAGCAGTAGAGAGGAGACACTTTGGTGAAACTCGCGTTAGCTTAGCATTCAGAGAGGACTTCACGGAGGTCTCCCGCAGAGAGAGATGATGTTAAACTGCAAGACCTCTGTGAAGTTAGCCAGCCGCTCACCCTCCCACATCTGCTGCCTTTCCAGCCATAAAACCGGTTCATTACTCACCACTCGCCGCACACGTTAGCCACATTAGCATCCGACAAAACTGTGAAAACCATTTCAATAAAACCTAGAAAGATGTGGAATTCTCTTTGGGGCTAACTTCACAGCTGTTTATCTCTGTGATTCCAAAAAAACAGATTTATGAAAATTCAGTTTGAACAGGAAGCGGAGCAGCTGATGTTTGAGGGCGACGGCTGGGAAAACTCCACGAGAAAAACTGGAAGAGTTTCACCAAAGAGCGCCGTGAGGAAGTCTGTGTGTTTATTCTCAATGCAGTTTAGTTTTTTATATATTTTAGATTTGATTTCTTCTCGTGGTCGTCTGGGTTTAACATCGACGTTCTTCTAACAAAACATCGGAGAGAAACCAGAAGGGGAAGTTCCTTCAGGTGGTTCCTTCACCTGGTTCCTTCAGGTGGTTCCTTCACCTGGTTCCTTCACCTGGTTCCTTCACGTGGTTCCTTCACCTGGTTCCTTCAGGTGGTTCCTTCACGTGGTTCCTTCAGGTGGTTCCTTCACCTGGTTCCTTCAGGTGGTTCCTTCACCTGGTTCCTTCACCTGGTTCCTTCACCTGGTTCCTTCAGGTGGTTCCTTCACCTGGTTCCTTCACCTGGTTCCTTCACCTGGTTCCTTCAGGTGGTTCCTTCACCTGGTTCCTTCAGGTGGTTCCTTCACCTGGTTCCTTCACCTGGTTCCTTCACCTGGTTCCTTCACGTGGTTCCTTCACATGGTTCCTTCACCTGGTTCCTTCACCTGGTTCCTTCACCTGGTTCCTTCGCCTGGTTCCTTCACCTGGTTCCTTCAGGCGTTCGCAGCGACCCACGTCCTTCTCTTTGTTTTTGAACTTTATTTTGTTATTTTTGTACTTTTTCTGAAGTTATTTCCTCAATTTGTGAGGGCGTCTCCAGAGAGCGCCTCCTTCTTGGACCAATAGGGCTTTCTGGTTGAGTTGTGAGTGTGTGATGTAGAACCTGCATGCTCCGCCTGAATCACCTCATCTTTTTGAATGTCCTGGGTTGCAGATAGACGACATGTATAATAACCTGTGAACGCTGTGTAATCGTAGAACCTTTGCTTTGCTTCTCGTGGCGCTGCGTTCAGGGTCCCGCTCTTTGATACTCGTGCTGCTGTTGATCGACATGTATGGAAGCCATCTTACTGCACAATCAGAAACACACCTATAGGAATGACCCCAGCCGAGTATTACCCATAAGGCTCCTCATGTATGAACTGCACCTGTAAACGCTGCCATGTCATTAAAGCTTTGAAACTCTCCTGAGCCTCTTCATTCTCTCCTTCACACACTGACTGTACCTGTAGCAGTCACCTGTAGCAGGTATCACCTGTAGCAGGTATCACCTGTAGCATTCACCTGTAGCAGATGTGTCACCTGTAGCAGGTATCACCTGTAGCAGGTATCACCTGTAGCAGGTATCACCTGTAGCAGGTATCACCTGTAGCAGTCACCTGTAGCAGTCACCTGTAGCAGATGTGTCACCTGTAGCAGTCACCTGTAGCAGGTATCACCTGTAGCAGGTATCACCTGTAGCAGTCACCTGTAGCAGGTATCACCTGTAGCAGGTATCACCTGTAGCAGGTATCACCTGTAGCAGTCACCTGTAGCAGGTATCACCTGTAGCAGGTATCACCTGTAGCAGGTATCACCTGTAGCAGGTATCACCTGTAGCAGTCACCTGTAGCAGTCACCTGTAGCAGATGTGTCACCTGTAGCAGTCACCTGTAGCAGGTATCACTGTAGCAGGTATCACCTGTAGCAGTCACCTGTAGCAGGTATCACCTGTAGCAGGTATCACCTGTAGCAGGTATCACCTGTAGCAGTCACCTGTAGCAGTCACCTGTAGCAGTCACCTGTAGCAGTCACCTGTAGCAGGTATCACCTGTAGCAGGTATCACCTGTAGCAGGTATCACCTGTAGCATTCACCTGTAGCAGGTATCACCTGTAGCAGGTATCACCTGTAGCAGTCACCTGTAGCAGATGTATCACCTGTAGCAGATGTGTCACCTGTAGCAGTCACCTGTAGCAGATGTGTCACCTGTAGCAGATGTGTCACCTGTAGCAGATGTGTCACCTGTAGCGTATCAACTGTAGCAAATGTGTCACCTGTAGCAGATGTGTCACCTGTAGCAAATGTGTCACCTGTAGCAGATGTGTCACCTGTAGCGTATCAACTGTAGCAAATGTGTCACCTGTAGCAGATGTGTCACCTGTAGCAGGTATCACCTGTAGCAGATGTGTCACCTGTAGCAGATGTGTCACCTGTAGCAGGTATCACCTGTAGCAGATGTGTCACCTGTAGCAGAGTGTATCACCTGTAGCAGAGTGTATCACCTGTAGCAGATGTATCACCTGTAGCAGATGTGTCACCTGTAGCAGGTATCACCTGTAGCAGATGTATCACCTGTAGCAGATGTATCACCTGTAGCAGATGTGTCACCTGTAGCAGATGTATCACCTGTAGCAGATGTGTCACCTGTAGCAGAGTGTATCACCTGTAGCAGATGTATCACCTGTAGCAGATGTGTCACCTATAGGAGAGTGTATCACCTGTAGCAGATGTATCACCTGTAGCAGATGTGTCACCTGTAGCAGAGTGTACCACCTGTAGCAGAGTGTATCACCTGTAGCAGATGTGTCACCTGTAGCAGATGTATCACCTGTAGCAGATGTATCACCTGTAGCAGATGTGTCACCTGTAGCAGATGTATCACCTGTAGCAGATGTATCACCTGTAGTAGATGTACCACCTGTAACAGAGTGTATCACCTGTACCAGAGTGTATCACCTGTAGCAGATGTATCACCTGTAACAGAGTGTATCACCTGTAACAGAGTGTATCACCTGTAACAGAGTGTATCACCTGTAGCACATGTATCACCTGTAACAGAGTGTATCACCTGTAACAGAGTGTATCACCTGTAGCACATGTATCACCTGTAACAGAGTGTATCACCTGTAACAGAGTGTATCACCTGTAGCAGATGTATCACCTGTAACAGAGTGTATCACCTGTAGCAGATGTATTACCTGTAACAGAGTGTATCACCTGTAGCAGATGTATTACCTGTAACAGAGTGTATCACCTGTAACAGAGTGTATCACCTGTAACAGAGTGTATCACCTGTAGCAGATGTATTACCTGTAACAGAGTGTATCACCTGTAACAGAGTGTATCACCTGTAGCAGAGTGTATCACCTGTAGCAGAACGCACCTTCAGAGGAGTTCCTGAACGCACCTTCAGAGGAGTTCCTGAACACACCATCAGAGGAGTTCCTGAACGCGCCATCAGAGGAGCACCTTAACGCACCTTCAGAGGAGTTCCTGAACGCACCATCAGAGGAGCACCTTAACGCACCTTCAGAGGAGCACCTTAACGCACCATCAGAGACCCTGAAAGCACCTTCAGAGGAGCACCTGAACGCACCATCAGAGGAGCACCTGAACGCACCTTCAGAGGAGCACATGAACGCACCATCAGAGGAGCACCTGAACGCACCTTCAGAGGAGCACCTGAACACACCGTCAGAGGAGCACCTGAACGCACCTTCAGAGGAGCACCTAAACGCACCGTCAGAGGAGCACCTGAACGCAGCGTCAGAGGAGCCCCTAAACGCACCGTCAGAGGAGCACCTGAACGCAGCGTCAGAGGAGCCCCTGAACGCACCATCAGAGGAGCACCTGAACGCACCGTCAGAGGAGCACCTGAACGCACCGTCAGAGGAGCACCTGAACGCACCATCCACCTGGAGTGAAATAGAATCCAGATAATAACTGATTTTTGTGAAAGAACAATAAAGATGTAAACCTTTATTGACAGGAACGATGCATTTTATCATCAAAACAGTCATTTGTAATATTTAGTCATTAGAAATAAACTCTTGTCTAAAAACAAACTCATGATTTCCGGAATTAAACTCATTATTTCGAAATATGTTACAATCCGGCTCCTGGGCTGTAACAAAAAGCAGGGAGGCGAGACGAGAGGTAAGAATTTAACAATGTTTATTCTTAATTAACAAACAACTCAAACGGAAGCCAGCAACAGGTCCCCGAGGCTGGCACGGAGAAGGTGCCCAGAGGAGTGAGAGCGAGACTATCCGGCTTGGCTCCTCTTGTATTCTTCCAGCAGGTGCAGCTCATCAGACAGGTGAAGCTCATCAGACAGGTGCAGCTCATCAGGCAGGTGCAGCTCATCAGACAGGTGTAGCTCATCAGACAGGTGCAGCTCATCAGGCAGGTGTAGCTCATCAGACAGGTGCAGCTCATCAGGCAGGTGTAGCTCATCAGACAGGTGCAGTTCATCAGGCAGGTGCAGCTCATCAGACAGGTGCAGCTCATCAGACAGGTGCAGCTCATCAGGCAGGTGTAGCTCATCAGACAGGTGCAGTTCATCAGGCAGGTGCAGCTCATCAGACAGGTGCAGCTCATCAGGCAGGTGCAGCTCATCAGACAGGTGCAGCTCATCAGGCAGGTGCAGTGACACTGTCTCTGCTAGGAGCAACCGTAAACGTTTCCCCTTTGAAAACACCTTCCTCGAACAGACTTGCTCTAACAATCTCCCTCTTATGTTCTCCTTCATTCTTCTATCCCCAACATCCAAGCGGAAATGTTCAGCAACATAGATCAGCTGCTCACGTGAGAAACCCTCCAGCAGCTCCTCTGAAGGTGCCCTCAAAAAATCCTCTAGTTAGAATATTCACTATTTGAGATAAAGACTACACCTCCCATCATGCACCGCGGCCTCCTGAGCGCACAGTCACGCGCACTGTGATTCACGCCGTTGCGCTCGCGCGGACCTGCACGGCACCTGACATTCCGAGAGGCAGGAAGCGCGCGCAGTTTAGCGTGAGGCAGACCGGAACCCGGGGCATTAGGCTTCAAAATAAAAGAAACATTTTAAAATATTGAATCAAAGTCGTTTAGATCAGTGGTTCTCAACTGGTGGGTCGCGGACCCGTTTCGAATGGGTCGCAGATGTGTAAAAGTCAAACTTTGATTTTGAAGGCCCGATGTTCTATCGCTGTGCATGCAGTCGGCATAGAGACCATAAACGGTTTTGAAAACTTCTGTCACGTAGTGATCATCTTCTCAATAAAAGATGCTGATGTTTTTCGAGTCTTCTGGCCAATCAGAATCAAGATTGTTGCCGGAAGTCCCCGCGGAGAATAACTTTGCCGTATAACTATTCTTTATACATCCATGGGTACAACTTCAGATAGAAATGAACACATAATAAATCTGACCCCCGGTCTGATGACTGACAGGTCACAGAACAATGGGGGCTATCTCCCCTTACCCACAAAGTGATTCACACAGACTCTCTCCTCTTTGCTCTTCTCTCTGTGAGGAGCAGCAAGCTGTCAAAGTGAAACACAAACAATGGCATCAAATATTATTAATATGTCGGGTAGTAATAGATGTATTTATTCTCTTCTCAGAGTGTACCAGAATGCGTAGTTTATATGTTAGTATTCTAAAAATCTCCTGGGGAGAATCCCCCCAGACCCCCTGCTGGGGTTGGGTTTTCAGCATGTCTGCCTTTTTATGTTATACAGCTCATCTTTGATTCCTTTATCTCATTAAACCTTTAAAGCATGCTTTAGTTCTGTGAAGGGATATATGTACTGTACTTCACTTTCATTCATCTTGTATGCTGAAAAGCGTATATATATTACAGCACGATTTGTTGTTGAATAGATTTGAGTGGTTCAAAATTTCGGGTCGCGATCTATTGACTAAGGAAAAAGTGGGTCCCGAGGCCTGACCAGCTGAGAACCACTGGTTTAGATATTGTGAAAACACATGAATCGTTTGGATAACTTTAGTGTCATGGTAGCTTTGTATCGCCATATCCACACTGTAGCTACTGTGGATATGACAACGCTTTAAAGCTACTTTTTATTTTACTACATTTTTGAAAAACCAGTAGATACTTTATTTTGAAAATCCTAACAGAACTGCTGAGTGTGTCCCGTCCCTCTTAACTCTGTCGGTGCTCTCCGGGATTCCCGTTAACATCCAGACTTTCCTTCATCATTTTCTCCGTATTCTCCGGGTGTTTCTGCCCCGGGATTGTCTCTGGATCCCCGCCGGCTCCTCTCCTCTCCGCCGGGTCCCCCCCTCTCTGCCGGGCAGCAGCAGCGGCAGCAGTCGGGCTCCGGAGCTCTGGATGCGGGAGAAGCGGTGATAAATCTGGGCTGTAATCTCCGGATCTGAACGGGATTTCCTCAGATTTCAGCCTCCAGACGCTTCGTTTCAGGAATTACATTTCAATAACGGATATTCCTTTTTTCTATTGTGACGCTGGCTCCTCATTTATTATGTTCTGTTTAATATTCTTCATTTATTTTGTAACCTGACCTTCCCAGCAACATTTAAGCTCCGCTGACAGCCGGTCATAAGAAGCGCTCCTCTCGGTGAAGCCCGTATCTGAATGACCGTAGCGGCCAACGGTGGTACTACAAGTCCAGTGACGTCATTTTGGCCCGAAAAGACTTTCCCCCATTGACTTACATTGGGAAAGAGACGTGTGTAAATCAGAGGGTCATTTCTTTAGCGCTAGATAAAGCACCCAGCAGGAGCTCTCTTACAGCCCTTATTCAAATCATTACGGTGTTAAAGCTGTACAAGGCTCTAAAAGCTGAATCCAGAGATCATCTCTCTCTCCATTCATCTGACTGACAGAGAGGAGGAGGGGCTTAAGACAAACTCAACTGCGCACGCTCTGTGGGCCCACATCCGGGTACTTCCTGGATCCAAAGTCGCTCTATTATTGGCTTCATGCGCCTCTGAGCAGCTCCATAGGAATGAACTGTTCATATACATTAATACATCCGTTTCATATGTATTAATACATCAGTGTATATGTATTAATACATCAGTGTATTCATATGTATTCATAGTGTATTATATGTATTAATACATCAGTGTATTCATATGTATTAATACATCAGTGTATTCATATACATTAATACATCAGTGTATTCATATGTATTAATACATCAGTGTATTCATATGTATTAATACATCAGTGTATTCATATGTATTAATACATCAGTGTATTCATATACATTAATACATCAGTGTATTCATATACATTAATACATCAGTGTATTCATATGTATTAATACATCAGTGTATTCATATACATTAATACTCAGGTGCTGTCAGTCCTCTTAAGAACCTCACGGGATGTAGGTTCATAGAGAAAGACTCAGAGGAAAATTTAGAAACTATTTACAGTATTTGGTGATGGTCGTGATTTATGACAACACTATATTAATTAGATGTTGTTATTATTAGATATATATTTATATATATATATATTATATAAATATAAAAGAAGCCACTAGTTTTCTAAATGATGTGTAAACATGTTTATGAGGAAGTCTGGCACTAAAGTCACTGCTCTTGTCCTTTCCGAGAGAAAGAGAACACTTTGATATATTCTTAGAGATGACATTTGAGACGATGAAACTCTTTAAAGTGAGTCACTGATCATCAGATCAATCCTCATGGAGCTGCAGCAGCTGAACTGAGAGCACGTACAGACACCTGCTTGAACCCTCTGAGTGTGTGAATGAACTCTGTGTGTCCTTGCTGTAGATTACGAGGCGCTCAGCAGGAGGTCAACATCAATACATCATCATAACACATTGTTATAGCGCTGTTCCTAGCGCTCAGAGGCGCTTTACAGACAATCAGCGCACTCATTAGCTTTAATCATATACAACGTATGCCTTGTAATGTAGATAAACATTAAGAGCTTATATTTCACTGAAGAACAATCGTCCTAAACTCAAACCCCTGCTGCAGCGTGGCATTATGGGAAGTGTAGTTGCATGCAGCTCAGTTGAAGGGCCAGTGGACTACAGCTCCCAGCAGCATTAGCTCTCTACGTGATGTCGGATAAGACGGCTCCGCGCTGCAGCTGCGCCTCGAGTGGATCCACGGGTACCGAGGGCACCAGTGCAGAAACAACCTGTTCTACACCGCCGGGAAGGAGCTGCTCTACTTCGTGGCCGGCGTGGGCGTGGTCTTCAACCCCAGAGAACACACGCAAAAGTTCTACCTGGGACCAACGATGACATCATCAGGTGAGAAACATCACCAGGTGAGAGACATCATCTGGTGATCACCAGGTGAGAGACATCACCAGGTGATCACCAGGTGAGACATCACCAGGTGATCACCAGGTGAGAGACATCATCAAGTGAGAGACATCACCAGGTGAGAGACATCACCAGGTGATCACCAGGTGAGAGACATCATCAAGTGAGAGACATCCCAGGTGAGAGACATCACCAGGTGAGAGACTCATCAAGTGAGAGACATCACCAGGTGAGAGACATCACCAGGTGATCACCTGTGAGAGACATCATCTGGTGATCACCAGGTGAGAGACATCACCAGGTGAGAGACATCACCAGGTGAGAGACATCACCAGGTGATCACCAGGTGAGAGACATCACCAGTGATCACCAGGTGAGAGACATCACCAGTGAGAGACATCACCAGGTGAGAGACATCATCAAGTGAGAGACATCACCAGGTGATCACCAGGTGAGAGACATCACCAGGTGAGAGACATCACCAGGTGAGAGACATCATCAAGTGAGACATCACCAGGTGAGAGACATCACCAGGTGAGCACCAGGTGAGAGACATCACCAGGTGATCACCAGGTGAGGACATCATCAAGTGAGAGACATCACCAGGTGAGAGACATCACCAGGTGAGCACCAGGTGAGAGACATCACCAGTGATCACCAGGTGAGAGACATCATCAAGTGAGAGACATCACCAGGTGAGAGACATCATCTGGTGAGCACCAGGTGAGAGACATCACCAGGTGATCACCAGGTGAGAGACATCATCAAGTGATAGACATCACCAGGTGAGAGACATCATCTGGTGAGCACCAGGTGAGAGACATCATCAAGTGAGAGACATCACCAGGTGAGCACCAGGTGAGAGACATCACCAGGTGAGAGACATCACCAGGTGAGCACCAGGTGAGAGACATCACCAGGTGATCACCAGGTGAGAGACATCATCAAGTGAGAGACATCACCAGGTGAGAGACATCATCTGGTGAGCACCAGGTGAGAGACATCACCAGGTGAGAGACATCATCTGGTGATCACCAGGTGAGAGACATCACCAGGTGAGAGACATCATCAAGTGAGAGACATCACCAGGTGGAGACATCACCAGGTGAGAGACATCATCAAGTGAGAGACATCACCAGGTGACAGACATCACCAGGTGAGAGACATCATCAAGTGAGAGACATCACCAGGTGAGAGACATCACGCATGATGAAGAGTCTGATATGAAGAGTCTGATGATGAAGAGTCTTGATGAAGAGTCTGATGATGAAGAGTCTGATGATGAAGAGTCTATGATCTGATGAAGAGTCTGATGATGAGTCTGATGATGAAGAGTCTGATGATGAAGGGTCTGATGATGAAGAGTCCGATGATGAAGAGTCTGATGATGAAGGGTCTAATGATGAAGGGTCTAATGAAGTGTCTGATGAAGAGTCTGATGATGAAGGGTCTAATGATGAAGAGTCTAATGAAGTGTCTGATGAAGAAGAGTCTGATGAAGAGTCTGATGATGAAGAGGCTGATGATGAAGAGTCTGATGATGAAGGGTCTAATGAAGTGTCTGATGAAGAAGAGTCTGATGAAGAGTCTGATGATGAAGGGTCTGATGATGAAGGGTCTGATGAAGAGTCTGATGATGAAGAGTCTGATGAAGAGTCTGATGATGAGGGTCTAATGATGAAGAGTCTGATGAAGGGTCTGATGATGAAGGGTCTAATGATGAAGAGTCTGATGATGAAGAGTCTAATGATGAAGAGTCTAATGATGAAGAGTCTAATGATGAAGGGTCTGATGAAGAAGAGTCTAATGATGAAGAGTCTGATGATGAAGAGTCTAATGATGAAGAGTCTAATGATGAAGGGTCTGATGAAGAAGAGTCTGATGATGAAGGGTCTAATGATGAAGAGTCTAATGAAGTGTCTGATGAAGAAGTCTGATGAAGAGTCTGATGATGAAGGGTCTGATGATGAAGGGTCTGATGAAGAGTCTGATGATGAAGAGTCTGATGAAGTCTGATGATGAGGGTCTAATGATGAAGAGTCTGATGAAGAAGGGTCTGATGAAGAGTCTGATGATGAAGGGTCTAATGATGAAGAGTCTGATGATGAAGAGTCTAATGATGAAGAGTCTAATGATGAAGAGTCTAATGATGAAGGGTCTGATGAAGAAGAGTCTAATGATGAAGAGTCTGATGATGAAGAGTCTAATGATGAAGAGTCTAATGATGAAGGGTCTGATGAAGAAGAGTCTGATGATGAAGAGTCTAATGATGAAGAGTCTGATGATGAAGAGTCTAATGATGAAGAGTCTAATGATGAAGGGTCTGATGAAGAAGAGTCTGATGATGAAGGGTCTGATGATGAAGGATCTGATGATGAAGATGATGATGAAGAGGAGAGTTTCCCATGATGCACTGCTCTGACAGCTCTGGTGTTAGATCATAAACTGGAGACTGCAACAACATAACCGTTATTTATTATCAGTCATTTAATGTGAAAACATGAACAATTTAAAATCTTCTTCTTAAAATATTATTTTTTTTGTCAAATTATTCCAATGTTTTATTTCAAAATACTCCAAAAATATTGTTCAATATATTTCAAAATGTTCTTAAAATATTTTTGATGTATTTTCCCCAAAAATGTTGTTTATTGTTTCAAAACACAAAATGACAGATATGTATTTATTCTGACACGGGCAGGTGCTGCGTCAGCCAATCACAGGCCTCCGTGCTGCGTCAGCCAATCACAGGCCTCTGTGCTGCGTCAGCCAAAAAAAAAAGAGTCGGGATAACGGTTTAAAAAAGAAATATGAGAAATGAAATAAAGTCGGGATAACGGGTACGTTTATCGTGCGCACGAGAAACGTACCCGTTATCCCGACTTTATTTCATTTTTGTTGAGTAAGTTATCGGTGCACCAAGGAGGAAGTGGAGCGCGCAGGGGACAACCGTTTTCATTGCAGACTGTTATGTTCACGTGGGGAAATGACAGTGCATACATTATTTGAGATATATTTCGAACTCAGACTTAATTTTATGGACATGTCGGCCGGGGGGTGGAGCTTTGTGTTTACGCTCCGGATTGGCAAAACAGGAGAGTCTGTGAACCAGTCTGCTTCGATCTATGAAGTCATGTCCGTGACTCTCAGAGAACCTGCTGCCCGCAGCTGGTTTAAAGGGAAACAACACACACACACACACACACACACACACATCATGCGCCTTGGTGACCGGACATCTCCTTCATAAAACTAATAAAAGGGGGAGTAATCGGGCAGTTCGATGTGTGTAGAGGTGTGTGTGTGTGTGTGTGTGTGTGTGTGTGTGTGTGTGTGTGTGTGTGTGTGTGTGTGTGTGTGTGTGTGTGTGTGTGTGTGTGTGTGTGTAGAGGTGTGTGTGTGTAGAGGTGTGTGTGTAGAGGTGTGTGTGGTTAAAACAGCCTGCGGTCACTCTTTAGCTGTTCGGATGAAGTGTAGTAGTGTAGTGTATCACAGTGTAGGCGGTGCGTAAAGGCTCTTTGCGCGCTGGTGCTGCTCTTCTCAGAGTCTGAGTTACACGTCCCGCCGCCTCCTGGAGTGACCGCAGGCTGCTACGTTTTTAACCACACACCCCTGGCCGAAATGTCCATAAAATTAAGTCTGAGCTCGAAATATATCTCAAATAATGTATGCACTGTCATTTTCCCCACGTAACCATAACAGTCTGCAATGAAATGGTTGGCTGTGTGCTCCGCTTCCTTCTTGGCGCACCGGTAACTTTCTAAAAAAAATAAAGTCAGATCAGATAAAACAGATTTAAATGTTTGGTTATATTTTAATATATTGTATATATATTGTATTTAGTGTTGCCCATCGTGTTGTCTTGTTTACAAAACAACACTGTCTTAAATATTCCAACATATTTTTTCTAAATAATCAGATTTTTATTTTTTCCTATATCCGATCAAATATTTCGAATTTTATTTCAAAATATGTTTTTTTTTAAAACACGTATAAAAAAATATTTTAGGGGAAAATTCCCCAAATTATTTTTTCTGAAATATTTTATCGAAATTTTCCAAAATGTATTTTACATGAATATTTAACAGTTTCTTCTTAAAATATTCAGACTTTTCTCTTAAAATATATATTTCTTCCAGGTTTTATTTCAGAATCCTCCTAAATATAGCTGAATATATGTGATGTGTTGCAGTCTGGCGCTGCACCCTGATAAGGTCCAGGTGGCCACGGGCCAGGTGGGGAAGGACCCTTCATCTGCATCTGGGACACCTTCGCCATGCAGACCGTCTCCATCCTGAGGGACGTGCACTCTCACGGGGTCGCATGCCTCGCCTTCGACTCCGACGGACAGGTGAGCCCTGACCCCCATCACTAAACCCCCATGTGCAGAAACCTGTCAGTGCTGCGTCAGCCAATCACAGGCCTCCGTGCTGCGCTCGCTGTGAGGTCACTGTGAGGTCACTGTGAGGTCACTGTGAGGTCACTGACGTCACCGACACGATGAGTCGACGTTTCGGTGTGTCAAAACAACTAAACATGTATCACAGGCTCATCTCTCGGTGTTGCCTGAGAGGAGATTCAATACTCTCTTTATGAGAACTGAATAATAATCTCATGTGATGATCGATGTGTCTTTGAAGTGTTGACCAGCTTTATTTAGTTCTCTAAAGTTTGAAAGATCACAAATTAGAAGTAACTAATTGATGAATTAATTGATAATTAATTAATTGATAATGCAAATAATAGTAAGTTTGAGCTCTATAGTTTAATAGATGAAATCCACTTTATTCAGAAGAGCAGAGGCCCCAGGACGCTGCCTTGGGGAACTCCAATATATATTAATACAACTATACAATATATTCAATCACAGACTGAACACTCAGCTAACATAACGAGCCAATGGGTGAGTGTCCAATCACAAGAGCTAAGTGTGGAGGGGGTGGGGCTAAGTGTGGAGGGGTGGGGCTAAGTGTGGAGGGGGTGGGGCTAAGTGTGGAGGGGGTGGGGCTAAGTGTGGAGTGTTTCAAAACACAAAATGACAGATATGTATTTATTCTGACATGGGCAGTTAATGCCCCAGGCTGCTGGTCTGTGCAGAAACCTGTCAGTGCTGCGTCAGCCAATCACAGGCCTCCGTGCTGCGCTCGCTGTGAGGTCACTGACGTCACCTCGCCTGATGAAACGTCGACTCATCAGATTCAGGAATCTGCCCGACACGATGAGTCGAAGTTTCGTTGTCTCGTCGACTCAGATGTTTTAGTTTCACCTTCAAACAGAAATCTACGGAGCCCCTAAATCAGGGGGGGGGAACCTTTTCCTCTCAAGGGCCAATTACATGTTTTCAACATCCTCCGAGGGCCGTACAAATGATTGACCTCTGCTTAAAAAAACTAAAATCACAGCCCATTCATCTGGCCTTTCTTTCATGCTGTGCAAAGAAAAAGCAACCTCTGAATCCAGATATCTCACCATGACTCACGCATGCACGTGCACGGAGTGGCAGGACCACCACACAGAAAGATATGGACACGAGATGTGTGCAAATGTATTTAGTTTCCTCTCCGTGTGGACATGATTTAAGTGGGGGGGGGGACCTAACCTCCTCTAGGGGGGGTCCTCACCTCCTCTAGGGGGGTCCTCACCTCCTCTAGGGGGGTCCTAACCTCCTCTAGGGGGGTCCTAACCTCCTCTAGGGGGTCCTCACCTCCTCTAGGGGGGTCCTAACCTCCTCTAGGGGGGTCCGGGGGGCATGCTCCCCCGGGAAGATGTGTTTTTAAATGTTGAAGTTGAAAGCATCAATCTGGTGCACTTTGAGATAACATTAGGAGATCTATGGATTCATCTCTCAACATGAGGAGATCTATGGATTCATCTCTCAACATTAGGAGATCTATGGATTCATCTCTCAACATGAGGAGATCTATGGATTCATCTCTCAACATGAGGAGATCTATGGATTCATCTCTCAACATTAGGAGATCTATGGATTCATCTCTCAACATAGGAGATCTATGGATTCATCTCTCAACATTAGGAGATCTATGGATCCATCTCTCAACATGAGGAGATCTATGGATTCATCTCTCAACATGAGGAGATCTATGGATCATCTCTCAACAAGAGGAGATCTATGGATCATCTCTCAACAAGAGGAGATCTATGGATCCATCTCTCAACAAGAGGAGATCTATGGATTCATCTCTCAACATGAGGAGATCTATGGATTCATCTCTCAACATTAGGAGATCTATGGATTCATCTCTCAACATGAGGAGATCTATGGATTCATCTCTCAACATGAGGAGATCTATGGATTCATCTCTCAACATTAGGAGATCTATGGATTCATCTCTCAACATTAGGAGATCTATGGATTCATCTCTCAACATAGGAGATCTATGGATTCATCTCTCAACATTAGGAGATCTATGGATTCATCTCTCAACATTAGAGGAGATCTATGGATTCATCTCTCAACATGAGGAGATCTATGGATCTCTCTCAACAAGAGGAGATCTATGGATCCATCTCTCAACAAGAGGAGATCTATGGATCCATCTCTCAATCTCCATCTCTCAACATGAGGAGATCTATGGATTCATCTCTCAACATATGAAACAGAACTGGAAGCAGATTTTCTTTTTCTTTATGGATATTTTACAAATCACTCCCCTTTCAAACTCTATTCTTGTTTATTAATAACAACTTTTTTTTTACTGTCATATAGTATTTTATACCTGTTTACTTTATTCTCTTATTTTTTTATAACTATAATGATCATATAAAGATGTGCCTTTACCTCACTGGTTGTAGAAAAAGCTTCTTATATTCGTTAGCATAGCTAGCTAACCAGATGCTAATAACACCAGAGTTATTGACTGTATGATCAGTATGATCAGTGTGACAGATGAGCAGATCCACGGGGCTTTCAGCTAAAGACTCAGCCACGCAGAAACTGCGGCATGTGTACGGCTCCTTATGGGTACTGACATTTCTGAAGTCCCGGAGCGACGTGTGGATGGGTGGAGCTAAGTGTGAAGGGGGTGGAGCTAAGTGTGAAGGGAGTGGAGCTAAGTGTGGATGGGTGGAGCTAAGTGTGGAGGGGGTGGGGCTAAGTGTGGAGGGGGTGGGACTAAGTGTAGAGGGGGTGGAGCTAAGTGTGGCTGGGTGGAGCTAAGTGTGAAGGGGTGGAGCTAAGTGTGAAGGGATTGGAGCTAAGTGTGGATGGGTGGAGCTAAGTGTGGAGGGGGTGGAGCTACATGTGGCGGGGGTGGAGCTACGTGTGGAGGGGTGGAGCTAAGTGTGGAGGGGATGGATCTACGTGTGGAGGGGGTGGAGCTACGTGTGGAGGGGGTGGAGCTACGTGTGGAGGAGATGGAGCTACGTGTGGAGGGGATGGAGCTACGTGTGTGGAGGGGGTGGAGCTAAGTGTGGAGGGGATGGAGCTACGTGTGTGGAGGGGGTGGAGCTAAGTGTGGAGGGGATGGAGCTAAGTGTGGAGGGGATGGAGCTACGTGTGGAGGGGGTGGAGCTACGTGTGGAGGGGTGGAGCTACGTGTGGAGGGGTGGAGCTAAGTGTGGAGGGGTGGAGCTACATGTGGCGGGGGTGGAGCTACGTGTGGAGGGGGTGGGGCTAAGTGTGGAGGGGATGGATCTACGTGTGGAGGGGGTGGAGCTAAGTGTGGAGGGGATGGAGCTACGTGTGGAGGGGATGGAGCTACGTGTGGAGGGGGTGGAGCTAAGTGTGGAGGGGATGGAGCTACGTGTGTGGAGGGGGTGGAGCTAAGTGTGGAGGGGTGGAGCTACGTGTGTGGAGGGGTGGAGCTAAGTGTGGAGGGGTGGAGCTACGTGTGGAGGGGATGGAGCTACGTGTGGAGGGGGTGGAGCTACGTGTGGAGGGATGGAGCTAAGTGTGGAGGGGATGGAGCTACGTGTGGAGGGGTGGAGCTACGTGTGGAGGGATGGAGCTACGTGTGTGGAGGGGGTGGAGCTAAGTGTGGAGGGGATGGAGCTACGTGTGTGGAGGGGGGGAGCTAAGTGTGGAGGGGATGGAGCTACGTGTGGAGGGGGTGGAGCTACGTGTGGAGGGGGTGGAGCTACGTGTGGAGGGGGTGGAGCTTCACACTTGCCCTCAAAACGATGCAGAGAAACTAGTCCATGCATTTGTTACTTCAAGGCTAGATTATTGTAACTCTCTATTATCAGGGTGTACCAAGAAGTCAGTTAAGTCGCTTCAGCTGATTCAAAATGCTGCAGCACGTGTACTAACCAGAGTTAGGAAAAGGGACCACATTACTCCTGTTCTGGCTGCCTTACACTGGCTCCCTATAGAACATAGGATAGAATTTAAAATTCTTCTTCTCGCCTACAAAGCCCTTAATGGGCAGGCGCCATCTTACCTTAAAGAACTCATTATACCCTACTGTCCTACTAGGGCATTGCGTTCCAAGAATGCAGGGTTGTTGGTTGTTCCTAGAGTCTCTAAAAGTACAATGGGAGCCAGAGCCTTTTCTTATCAAGCTCCACATTTGTGGAATCAGCTTCCAGTTTGTGTTCGGGCGGCAGACACCCTATCCGTTTTTAAGAGTGCGCTTAAGACCTTCCTTTTTGATAAAGCTTATAGTTGATAAAAGAATCTAATAGGAGTGCATTGACGTAGACACGTTTTGCCTCTTCACCTATACATCTCAGTTCTTAATCTTTTTCCTTACTGATGGTATGTCATTTGGTTGTGTGTGTAGACGGTGGAAGCAGCGAGAGGCATATACGTGCCTTGATCCCTGCCGAGTCGACACACAACTGTTGATTGGTGTCAGTGCCAAAACTTTTTAGGAGCAATGCGCTCATGGTATAGATGTGGCGCATACATCTTAGGGGCTGATTAGATTCAGCCCCTAGTTTAGCTGCTATAGGCTTAGTTTGTCGGGGGACACTTTACTTTACTTCTTCCTTCTCTCTGTCTGTACCTGTGTACTCTCATGTTCCGAATAACCCAGCTTCCCCAAATTTCTTTTTGGTGTCTATCTACGCCGGGACCCTGAGTCGTGGCTGATCCTGTTGCTGTGGTCCTGAGTCCTGGATCGCGAGCCCTGGATCTTGAGTCGTGGCTGTGCCTGTTGCTGTGGTCCTGGATCATAAGTCCTGGATGGATATCCTCGTGGATTCATCTTCTTATTATAGACACATGCATTTCCAAACATTTGGACTACCTATGTTGTAAATGTATTATCTTCTCAATTGTCCGTCCTGGGAGAGGGATCCCTCCTCTGTTGCTCTCCCTGAGGTTTCTCCCATTTTTTTTCCCCCTTAAACTGTGGGGTTTTTCCTTTTTCTGGAAGTTTTTCCTTGTACGATGTGAGGGTCTAAGGACAGAGGGGGTCGTATTGTCTACTGATAATCTGTACAATCTGTGAAGTCCACTGAGACAAATGTAACATTTGTGATATTGGGCTATATAAATAAACATTGATTGATTGATTGAGAGCTAAGTGTGGAGGGGATGGAGCTACGTGTGGAGGGGATGGAGCTACGTGTGGAGGGGATGGAGCTACGTGTGGAGGGGATGGAGCTACGTGTGGAGGGGGTGGAGCTACGTGTGGAGGGGATGGAGCTACGTGTGGAGGGGATGGAGCTACGTGTGGAGGGGGTGGAGCTACGTGTGAAGGGGATGGAGCTACGTGTGTGGAGGGATGGAGCTACGTGTGTGGAGGGGGTGGAGCTAAGTGTGGAGGGGATGGAGCTACGTGTGGAGGGATGGAGCTACGTGTGGAGGGGGTGGAGCTACGTGTGAAGGGGATGGAGCTACGTGTGTGGAGGGGATGGAGCTACGTGTGTGGAGGGGGTGGAGCTAAGTGTGGAGGGGATGGAGCTACGTGTGGAGGGGGTGGAGCTAAGTGTGGAGGGGTTGGAGCTAAGTGTGGAGGGGTGGAGCTAAGTGTGGAGGGGATGGAGCTACTGTGTGGAGGGGATGGAGCTACGTGTGTGGAGGGGTGGAGCTAAGTGTGGAGGGGATGGAGCTACGTGTGTGGA
>JAAKFY010000010.1:635301-650301 GCA_011823955.1 Dissostichus mawsoni
TGATGCTGGTTGATGGTGGGGTACTGGGTGCTTCCTTTGTGCCTCCCTTTTTCATACATTTCAGCAATGACCCTGGAAATGCAGACAATAAATCCATCATTCAAGCAGACTTAAGATATGTTTTGATCTTAATAGTGCACTACAGAATGAATATAGTGAAAATACTAGCCTCAAAAAGATTAAAATATAATTAATGCAAATAAACTACTTCTACTACTAATAATAATAATCATAATCCTAATCAATTCAATAATATAAATTCTATATTATAATATCGTTTTAATATAGTCAAGACAAAACATGCTTATTACATGCTCAAAAACTGATATTTCTTAAATCTGTATTGAAATGTAGTAATGTATCAACAACTACACAGCTACAAACACATTTCTATCAGTATTTCTCTGTGTTGTGGTTGACATGATGATGACAGTTAGGAATTAAGGGGAGGGGCTGAGCATCACCATGAAATGTGCAAATTGACATAAAATAAAAGGGGAAAAATGCTCCATGTTTTTTAGGCTGTAAACTTGAACTGTTATGTAAGCCAAGCAGACAGTGTATCACTCTTCCTCCTGTACATTAGCAGATAAAAGGCTTCACATACTTGAATGAATGGTAAATAAAGAATGCTGGAAATAACTGCATCTCCATTAGCCTGCTATGCAGAGACTGCCTTCTTCATGTCGTGAATTGCAGCTGATGTGTTTAATATGGCAAAAGTTTGAAATTTGACTCATAATACAACATTAGCAAGTTAGGAAATAACCCACCTTCGAGTGATGCTCTAGTTTCTTCATGTTTAGTTTTTTTTTCCTCTTGCTTGCGCCGGAATCATACTGTCTTTTTGCCGACATCTCTTCACCTGCTGCAATGATGATGGCGATTCATTGCAACGGTGTCGGGTTACAGACAGGCTCCCCTGTCACCCGCGCGTCCGCGGGGCCCCATGCAGCCTGCGTGATTGGCCTGTAGGGAGGGGCGGCCCTGGGTTTTTATTTCGGTCTTAATGTGTGCATATGTATAAATGTGTCTTTTGATTGTATATAATAAGTATATACATATTTTTATATACATTTGTTTTTGTTTTCGGGATTGTGGGAAACGGTATTTCGATCTCTCTGTACTCACAAACTGAAAGATTGACTTTGTAAAACCCCCCTGGTGGATGTCCTCTCCTCTGTGCTCAGGCCTGTCCATCCGCAGCGTGTGCTGGAAGGCGGACCGGATCCTGGCGGGGACGCAGGACAGTGAGATCTTCGAGGTGATGGTGAGAGACCGAGACAAACCTGTGCTGCTGATGCAGGGTCACAGTGAGGGGGAGCTGTGGGCGCTCGACCTCCACCCGAAACAACCGGTCGCCGTCACCGGGAGCGACGACCGCTCCGTCAGGTGGGTCACAACCACAACAACAACAACACCAACACCTCAACAACAACACACTGCCACTAACACCAACACCCCAACAACAACACACTGCCAACAACACACTGCCAACAACACCAACACCTCAACAACAACACACTGCCACTAACACCAACACCACAACAACAACACACTGCCAACAACACCAACACCACAACAACACACACTGCCAACAACACTACAACAACACACTGCCACTAACACCAACACCAACACAACAACAACACACTGCCACTAACACCAACACCAACACAACAACAACACACTGCCACTAACACCAACACCACAACAACAACACACTGCCACTAACACCAACACCAACACAACAACAACACACTGCCACAACACACACCAACACAACAACAACACACTGCCACTAACACCAACACCACAACAACAACACACTGCCACTAACACCAACACCACAACAACAACACACTGCCAACAACACCAACCAACACAACAACAACACACTGCCACTAACACCAACACCACAACAACAACACACTGCCACAACACCAACACCAACACAACAACAACACACTGCCACTAACACCAACACCAACACAACAACAACACACTGCCAACAACACTACAACAACACACTGCCACTAACACCAACACCAACACCACAACAACACACTGCCACTAACACCAACACCAACACAACAACAACACACTGCCAACTAAACCTACCTCCCTTACAAAAAGCAAGGACACTTGTGTTTGATAGATGATTCCTTTGTTGGAGAAATACTCCAATAAATGTTATACCGTTGGAAAACCTGATTATTGACCTTTCCAATGTGAGGACGTGCATTTATGGGATGAGCAGCAGAGCGGAGTGTGTGGGGTGGCCCAAGACAATGTGACACATCTCCTATTGCTAAGAAGCATTGCTCCAACAAAGAAATGATCTACCAAACCTTACCCCCCCCCCCCCCCCCCCCCCCCCGCTGTGCTGCAGGCTCTGGAGCCTCCTCGACCACACCCTGCTGGCTCGCTGCAACATGGAGGAGTCGGTCCGCAGTGTCTCCTTCAACAACGACGGCTCTCAGCTGGCTCTGGGCATGAAGGACGGATCCTTCACCGTGCTGCGCGTCAGGTGAGTGGTCCACAGGTGAGATGTAGCCACGCCCACTTCAACGTAGCTCTGCTGACTGCGTCCTGGATCCATAAAGAGAACCATGATAACATGCTGGAGTTATATCCAATTCTAATTTTCAAGATTCAAAGGTGTTCTCATCAGATGCTCCTCCAACGATGCAACATATAGAATAACATACCAAAATACAAAGTAGTGCAACAAGTCTATAAACACGTAAATAGAATATGATATGTACAGGAACAGAATATGAATTAAATAATGTACATTAAGACGACATTAAATAGGGTTTATTGCGGTGATAACTATTTATATAAATAAGTAGATAACAAGAAGACATACAGATGAATGACCTGTAGCTCGGGGAGAAACAGGTCAGTACAGGTCAGTGCAGGTCATTACAGGTCAGTGCAGGTCATTACAGGTCATTAAAGGTCAGTACAGGTCAGTACAGGTCAGTGCAGGTCAGTACAGGTCAGTGCAGGTCAGTGCAGTTGCAGGTCATTACAGGTCAGTGCAGGTCATTACAGGTCATTAAGGTCAGTACAGGTCAGTACAGGTCGGTGCAGGTCAGTGCAGGTCAGTGCAGGTCATTACAGGTCAGTGCAGGTCAGTGCAGGTTAATGCAGGTCAGTGCAGGTCAGTGCAGGTTAATGCAGGTCAGTGCAGGTCAGTACAGGTCATTGCAGGTCAGTGCAGGTCAGTACAGGTCATTGCAGGTCATTGCAGGTCAGTGCAGGTCAGTGCAGGTCATTGCAGGTCAGTGCAGGTCAGTGCAGGTCAGTACAGGTCATTGCAGGTCAGTACAGGTCAGTGCAGGTCAGTGCAGGTCATGCAGGTCATTGCAGGTCAGTGCAGGTCATTGCAGGTCAGTACAGGTCATTGCAGGTCAGTACAGGTCAGTGCAGGTCAGTACAGGTCATTGCAGGTCATTGCAGGTCAGTGCAGGTCATTGCAGGTCAGTGCAGGTCAGTACAGGTCATTACAGGTCATTACAGGTCATTACAGGTCATTACAGGTCATTGCAGGTCAGTGCAGGTCATTACAGGTCATTACAGGTCATTGCAGGTCAGTGCAGTCAGTACAGGTCAGTGCAGGTCAGTGCAGGTCAGTACAGGTCATTACAGGTCATTACAGGTCATTACAGGTCATTGCAGGTCTTGCAGGTCATTGCAGGTCAGTACAGGTCAGCAGGTCATTACAGGTCATTGCAGGTCAGTGCAGGTCAGTACAGGTCAGTGCAGGTCAGTGCAGGTCAGTACAGGTCAGTGCAGGTCAGTACAGGTCAGTGTGAGCCACGCTGCAGTGAGAGGAGCATCTGACATCCTGATGAGTTACTACATTTACTCAAATACTGAACTCATGTACAACACGGGACAAAAAGGATCAAGCTGTTAGGGTACAGATTCTAGTTTATTACTCTTAAATCCGTGGTGAATCAATATAAAAAGAGTAATTAACATTTACTCAGCATCATGTGATCTGCTCTCATATTAAGAACCTCTGTTTCTATCTGAAGAGCTTCAGGTTCATGTTTAGTGATGAAGACGAGGTGACGCTCTGACGCTGCGTCACGAGGACGTTGGCGTGGTTACATCTGTACTGGGGCGGAGAAACAGGACGCCTATTTCTCCGTGGTGTATTGTCCAGATTCAAGATTCAAGGCTTTTATTGTCATGTGTAGATATGTTAATGAAGATCTGAGGTCTCAGGCTCCTCCAACAGAGCAACACAATAAACAGATACAATTGTTAAAATAGTGCAAGTAAATACAAATAAAATAGAATAGAAATAGTGCAAGGAGAGTCTATATACAAGTGATTGGAATATGATATATTAGATAAATAATTTGTAAGTAGCAGCCAGATGAATGTTATGGGTGTTCTTTCAAAAGTTCAGGTGTTTAGCAGTCTGATGGGGATGAAACTGTCCCTGAGTCTCTATGTGTTAATGGGAAAAAAAGTCTCTTTCATTTAAGTTAAGAGAAACTACGAAAAGTAAACTCCAGACGCTCTTGATCTTAAAAATGTGCTGTTATGGATGTTCTTTCAAAAGTTCAGGTGTTCCAGGACCTGGGATCAAGGTTCTTTAATCTCCTTTGTCTTCAGGGACATGACGGAGGTGGTGCACATCAAGGACAGGAAGGAGGTGATCCACGAGCTGAAGTTCTCCCCCGACGGCTCCTTCCTGGCGGTGGGGTCTAACGACGGGCTGGTGGACGTGTACGCCGTGGCGCAGCGCTACAAGAAGGTGGGCGAGTGCAGCCGCTCCGCCTCCTTCATCACGCACCTGGACTGGGCCGTGGACAGCCGCTTCCTGATGACCAACGACGGGGCCGGGGAAAGGCTCATCTACAGGATGCCAGGTAACAGCTCTCTGATCTCACCTGTCTGATCTCACCTGGACTCACCTGTCTGACCTGTCTGACCTGGACTCACCTGTCTGACCTGGACTCACCTGTCTGATCTGGAGTCACCTGTCTGACCTGGACTCACCTGTCTGACCTGGATTCACCTGTCTGACCTGGACTCACCTGTCTGAACTGGACTCACCTATCTGACCTGGACTCACCTGGACTCACCTGTCTGACCTGGACTCACCTGTCTGAACTGGACTCACCTCTGACCTGGACTCACCTGTCTGACTGGACTCACCTGGATCACCTGTCTGACCTGGACTCACCTGTCTGACCTGGACTCACCTGTCTGACCTGGACTCACCTGTCTGACCTGGACTCACCTGTCTGACCTGGACTCACCTGTCTGACCTGGACTCACCTGTCTGAACTGGACTCACCTATCTGACCTGGACTCACCTGGACTCACCTGTCTGACCTGGACTCACCTGTCTGACCTGGACTCACCTGTCTGATCTGGAGTCACCTGTCTGACCTGGACTCACCTGTCTGACCTGGACTCACCTGTCTGATCTGGACTCACCTGTCTGACCTGGACTCACCTGTCTGACCTGGACTCACCTGTCTGACCTGGATTCACCTGTCTGACCTGGACTCACCTGTCTGATCTGGTCACCTGTCTGACCTGGACTACCTGTCTGACCTGGACTCACCTGTCTGACCTGGACTCACCTGTCTGACCTGGACTCACCTGTCTGATCTGGACTCAGATCTGGACTCACCTGTCTGACCTGGACTCACCTGTCTGATCTGGACTCAGATCTGGACTCACCTGTCTGACCTGGACTCACCTGTCTGATCTGGACTCACCTGTCTGACCTGGACTCACCTGTCTGATCTGGACTCAGATCTGGACTCACCTGTCTGACCTGGACTCACCTGTCTGATCTGGACTCACCTGTCTGACCTGGACTCACCTGTCTGATCTGGACTCACCTGTCTGACCTGGACTCACCTGTCTGATCTGGACTCACCTGTCTGACCTGGACTCACCTGTCTGATCTGGACTCCTAGACTCACCTGTCTGACCTGGACTCACCTGTCTGATCTGGACTCACCTGTCTGATCTGGACTCACCTGTCTGACTGGACTCACTGTCTTATCTGGGACTTGATTAAGAACTGCCCTCTCTAGACTAGGACTTGATTAGGAACTGTCCTCTCTAGACTAGGACTTGATTAAGAACTATCCTCTCTAGACTAGGACTAGATTAAGAACTGCCCTCTCTAGACTAGGACTAGATTAAGAACTGTCCTCTCTAGACTAGGACTGATTAAGAACTGTCCTCTCTAGACTAGGACTTGATTAAGAACTGTCCTCTCTAGACTAGGACTTGATTAACAACTGTCCTCTCTAGACTAGGAATAGATTAAGAACTGCCCTCTCTAGACTAGGATTTGATTAAGAACTGTCCTCTCTAGACTAGATTAAGAACTGTCCTCTAGACTAGGATTTGATTAAGAACTGTCCTCTCTAGACTAGATTAAGAACTGTCCTCTCTAGACTAGGACATGATTAAGAATGCCCTCTCTAGACTAGATTAAGAACTGTCCTCTCTAGACTGACTAGATTAAGAACTGTCCTCTCTAGACTAGGACTTGATTAAGAACTGCCCTCTCTAGACTAGATTAAGAACTGTCCTCTCTAGACTAGGACTGATTAAGAACTGTCCTCTCTAGACTAGGACTTGATTAACAACTGTCCTCTCTAGACTAGGATTTGATTAAGAACTGTCCTCTCTAGACTAGATATAGAACTGTCCTCTCTAGACTAGGACATGATTAAGAACTGCCCTCTCTAGACTAGATTAAGAACTGTCCTCTCTAGACTAGGACTAGATTAAGAACTGTCCTCTCTAGACTAGGACTTGATTAAGAACTGTCCTCTCTAGACTAGATTAAGAACTGTCCTCTCTAGACTAGGACTTGATTATGAACTGTCCTCTCTAGACTAGGACTTGATTAAGAACTGTCCTCTCTAGACTAGATTAAGAACTGTCCTCTCTAGACTAGGACTTGATTATTAACTGTCCTCTCTAGACTAGGACTAGATTAAGAACTGCCCTCTCTAGACTAGGACTAGATTAAGAACTGCCCTCTCTAGACTAGATTAAGAACTGTCCTCTCTAGACTAGATTAAGAACTGCCCTCTCTAGACTAGATTAAGAACTGTCCTCTCTAGACTGATTTAGAACTGTCCTCTCTAGACTGATTAAGAACTGTCCTCTCTAGACTATATTAAGAACTGCCCTCTCTAGACTAGATAGAACTGTCCTCTCTAGACTTGATTAAGAACTGTCCTCTCTAGACTATATTAAGAACTGCCCTCTCTAGACTAGATTAAGAACTGTCCTCTCTAGACTTGATTTAGAACTGTCCTCTCTAGACAAGGACTTGATTAAGAACTGTCCTCTCTAGACTAGGACTTGATTTAGAACTGTCCTCTCTAGATTAGGACTTGATTAAGAACTGCCCTCTCTAGACTAGGACTAGATTAAGAACTGTCCTCTCTAGACTTGATTAAGAATGCCCTCTCTAGACTAGGACTAGATTAAGAACTGCCCTCTCTAGACTTGTTAAGAACTGTCTCTCTAGACTACGACTTGATTAAGAACTGCCCTCTCTAGACTTGGACTTGATTAAGAACTGTCCTCTCTAGACTTGATTAAGAACTGTCCTCTCTAGAATAGGACTGATTAAGAACTGTCCTCTCTAGACTTGATTAAGAACTGCCCTCTCTAGACTAGGACTTGATTAAGAACTGTCCTCTCTAGACTAGACTTGATTAAGAACTGTCCTCTCTAGACTTGATTAAGAACTGTCCTCTCTAGACTAGGACTTGATTAAGAACTGTCCTCTCTAGACTTGATTAAGAACTGTCCTCTCTAGACTAGGACTTGATTAAGAACTGTCCTCTCTAGACTAGGACTTGATTAAGAACTGTCCTCTCTAGACTTGATTAAGAACTGTCCTCTCTAGACTAGGACTTGATTAAGAACTGTCCTCTCTAGACTAGGACTTGATTCAGAACGGTCCTCTCTGACTAGGACTTGATTAAGAACTGTCCTCTCTAGACTAGGACTTGATTAAGAACTGTCCTCTCTATACTAGGACTTGATTAAGAACTGTCCTCTCTACACTAGGACTTGATTAAGAACTGTCCTCTCTAGACTAGGACTTGATTAAGAACTGTCCTCTCTAGACTTGATTAAGAACTGTCCTCTCTAGACTAGGACTTGAAAAAGAACTGTCCTCTCTAGACTAGGACTTGATTAAGTACTGTCCTTTCTAGACTAGGACTTGATTAAGAACTGTCCTCTCTAGACTTGATTAAGAACTGTCCTCTCTAGACTAGGACTGATTAAGAACTGTCCTCTCTAGACTTGATTAAGAACTGTCCTCTCTAGACTAGGACTTGATTAAGAACTGCCCTCTCTAGACTAGGACTAGATTAAGAACTGTCCTCTCTAGACTAGGACTTGATTAAGAACTGTCCTCTCTAGACTAGGACTTGATTAAGAACTGCCTCTCTAGACTAGATTAAGAACTGTCCTCTCTAGACTAGGACTTGATTAAGAACTGCCCTCTCTAGACTAGGACTTGATTAAGAACTGCCCTCTCTAGACTAGGACTTGATTAAGAACTGCCCTCTCTAGACTAGGACTTGATTAAGAACTGTCCTCTCTAGAGTAGGACTTGATTAAGAACTGTCCTCTCTAGACTAGGACTTGATTAAGAACTGTCCTCTCTAGACTTGATTAAGAACTGTCCTCTCTAGACTAGGACTTGATTAAGAACTGTCCTCTCTAGACTTTTAAGAACTGTCCTCTCTAGAATAGGACTTGATTAAGAACTGTCCTCTCTAGACTAGGACTTGATTAAGAACTGTCCTCTCTAGACTAGGACTTGATTAAGAACGGTCCTCTCTGGACTAGGACTTGATTAAGAACTGTCCTCTCTACTAGACGGATTAAGAACTGTCCTCTCTACACTAGGACTTGATTAAGAACTGTCCTCTCTAGACTAGGACTTGATTAAGAACTGTCCTCTCTAGACTGATTAAGAACTGTCCTCTCTAGACTAGGACTTGAATAATAACTGTCCTCTCTAGACTAGGACTTGATTAAGAACTGTCCTTTCTAGACTAGGACTTGATTAAGAACTGTCCTCTCTAGACTTGATTAAGAACTGTCCTCTCTAGACTAGTACTTGATTAAGAACTGTCCTCTCTAGACTTGATTAAGAACTGTCCTCTCTAGACTAGGACTTGATTAAGAACGGCCCTCTCTAGACTAGGACTAGATTAAGAACTGTCCTCTCTAGACTAGGACTTGATAAGAACTGTCCTCTCTAGACTAGGACTTGATTAAGAACTGCCCTCTCTAGACTAGGACTTGATTAAGAACTGCCCTCTCTAGATTTGATTAAGAACTGCCCTCTCTAGACTAGGACTAGATTAAGAACTGTCCTCTCTAGACTAGGACTTGATTAAGAACTGTCCTCTCTAGACTAGGACTTGATTAAGAACTGCCCTCTCTAGACTAGGACTTGATTAAGAACTGCCCTCTCTAGACTAGATTAAGAACTGCCCTCTCTAGACTAGGACTAGATTAAGACTGCCCTCTCTAGACTAGGACTTGATTAAGAACTGCCCTCTCTAGACTAGGACTAGATTAAGAACTGTCCTCTCTAGACTAGGACTAGATTAAGAACTGTCCTCTCTAGACTAGGACTTGATTAAGAACGGCCCTCTCTAGACTAGGACTAGATTAAGAACTGTCCTCTCTAGACTAGGACTTGATTAAGAACTGTCCTCTCTAGACTAGGACTTGATTAAGAACTGCCCTCTCTAGACTAGGACTAGATTAAGAACTGTCCTCTCTAGACTAGGACTTGATTAAGAACTGCCCTCTCTAGACTAGGACTTGATTAAGAACTGTACTCTCTAGAGTAGGACTTGATTAAGAACTGTCCTCTCTAGACTAGGACTTGATTAAGAACTGCCCTCTCTAGACTAGGACTTGATTAAGAACTGTCCTCTCTAGACAAGGACTTGATTAAAACTGCCCTCTCTAGACTAGATTAAGAACTGCCCTCTCTAGACTAGAACTTGATTAAGAACTGCCCTCTCTAGACTAGGACTTGATTAAGAACTGTCCTCTCTAGACTAGGACTTGATTATGAACTGTCCTCTCTAGACTAGGACTTGATTAAGAACTGCCCTCTCTAGACTTGATTAAGAACTGCCCTCTCTAGACTAGATTAAGAACTGTCCTCTCTAGACTTGATTAAGAACTGCCCTCTCTAGACTAGATTAATAATTGTACTCTCTATACTGGATTAAGAACTGTCCTCTCTAGACTAGATTAAGAACTGTCCTCTCTAGACTAGATTAAGAACTGTCCTCTCTAGACTTGATTAAGAACTGTCCTCTCTAGACTTGATTAAGAGCTGCCCTCTCTAGACTAGGACTTGATTAAGAACTGTCCTCTCTAGACTAGGACTTGATTTAGAACTGTCCTCGCTAGACTAGATTAAGAACTGTCCTCTCTAGACTAGGACTTGATTTAGTACTGCCCTCTAGATTAGATTAAGAACTGTCCTCTTCTAGACTAGGACTTGATTTAGAACTGCCCTCTCTAGACTAGATAAGATGAACTCTCTCTCCAGACTAGGACTTGATTAAGAACTGCCCTCTCTAGACTGATTAAGACTGTCCTCTCTAGACTAGATTAAGAACTGTCCTCTCTAGACTAGGACTTGATTAAGAACTGCCCTCTCTAGAGTAGGACTTGATAAGAACTGTCCTCTCTAGACTTGATTAAGAAACTTTCCTCTCTAGACTAGGACTTGATTAAGCTGCCTCTCTAGACTAGGACTTGATTATGAACTGTCCTCTCTAGACTAGATTAAGAACTGCCCTCTCTAGACTAGGACTTGATTAAGAAATGTCCTCTCTAGACTAGATTAAAACTGTCCTCTCTAGACTATATTAAGAACCGCCCCTCTCTAGACTATGGACTTGATTAGAACTGCCTTCTCTAGACTAGGACTTGATTAAGAACTGCCCTCTCTAGACTAGACTTGATTAAGAACTGCCTTCTCTAGACCAGGCTTGATTAAGAACTGCCCTCTCTAGACTAGATTAAGAACTGCCTCTCTAGACTAGATTAAGAACTGTCCTCTCTAGACTAGATTAAAACTGCCCTCTCTAGACTAGGACTTGATTAAGAACTGTCCTCTCTAGACTAGATTAAGAACTGCCTCTCTAGACTAGATTAAGAACTGCCCTCTCTAGACTAGGACTTGATTAAGAACTGCCCTCTCTAGACTAGATTAAACTGTCCTCTCTAGACTAGATTAAGAACTGCCCTCTCTAGACTAGGACTTGATTAAAACTGCCCTCTCTAGACTAGACTTGATTAAGAACTGCCTCTCTAGACTAGGACTTGATTATGAACTGTCCTCTCTAGACTAGATTAAAACTGCCCTCTCTAGACTAGGACTTGATTAAGAACTGTCCCTCTCTAGACTAGATTAAGAACCGTCCTCTCTAGACTAGATTAAGAACCGCCCTCTCTAGACTAGGACTTGATTAGAACTGCCTTCTCTAGACTAGGACTTGATTAAGAACTGCCCTCTCTAGACTAGGACTTGATTAAGAACTGCCTTCTCTAGACTAGGACTTGATTAAGAACTGCCCTCTCTAGACTAGATTAAGAACTGTCCTCTCTAGACTAGATTAAGAACTGCCCCTCTAGACTAGGACTTGATTAAGAACTGTCCTCTCTAGACTAGATTAAGAACTGTCCTCTCTAGACTAGATTAAGAACTGCCCTCTCTAGACTAGGACTTGATTAAGAACTGCCCTCTCTAGACTAGATTAAGAACTGTCCTCTCTAGACTAGATTAAGAACTGCCCTCTCTAGACTAGGACTTGATTAAGAACTGTCCTCTCTAGACTAGATTAAGAACTGCCCTCTCTAGACTAGGACTTGATTAATAACTGTCCTCTCAATACTAGGACTTGATTAAGAACGGTCCTCTCTAGACTAGGACTTGATTAATAACTGTCCTCTCAATACTAGGACTTGATTAAGAACGGTCCTCTCTAGACTAGGACTTGATTAATAACTGTCCTCTCTAGACTAGGACTAGATTAAGAACTGTCCTCTCTAGACTAGGACTTGATTAAGAACTTTCCTCTCTAGAATAGGACTTGGACTGCCCTTTACTAGGGCCTAACATGTCTAGATTTGGGACTCGTCTTGGCACTTCCTTGTTTAGACTACAATTTATGCTAAGATTTACCTGCAAGACTTAAGACCAGACTTGGGACTCACCTTTTAGGACTTCCTCTTGACCTCCTGACCTCCTGACCACCTCTTGACCTCCTGACCACCTGACCTCTTGAGCTCCTGACCACCTCTTGAGCTCCTGACCTCTTGACCTCTTGAGCTCCTGACCTCCTGACCACCTCCTGACCTCCTAACCACCTCTTGACCTCCTAACCTCCTGACCTCTAGACCTCCTGACCTCCTAACCTCCTGACCTCCTGACCAACTCTTGACCTCCTGACCTCTTGAGCTCCTGACCTCTTGACCTCCTGACCACTCTTGACCTACTGACCACCTGACCTCTTGAGCTCCTGACCACCTCTTGAGCTCCTGACCTCCTGACCTCTTGACCTCCTGACCTCTTGAGCTCCTGACCTCCTGACCACCTCCTGACCTCCTGACCACCTCTTGACCTCCTGACCACCTGACCTCTTGAGCTCCTGACACCTCTTGAGCTCCTGACCTCCTGACCTCTTGACCTCCTGACCTCTTGAGCTCCTGACCTCCTGACCACCTCCTGACCACCTCTTGACCTCCTAACCTCCTGACCTCCTCTTGACCTCCTGACCACCTCTTGACCTCCTGACCACCTGACCTCTTGACCTCCTGACCACCTCTTGACCTCCTAACCTCCTGACCTCTTGACCTCCTGACCTCCTAACCACCCCTTGACCTCCTGACCTCTTGACCTCCTGACCACCTCTTGACCTCCTGACCTTGAGCTCTTGACCTTCTGACCACCTCTTGACCTCCTGACCACCTGACCTCTTGAGCTCCTGACCACCTCTTGAGCTCCTGACCTCCTGACCTCCTGACCTCTTGAGCTCCTGACCTCCTGACCTCTTGAGCTCCTGACCACCTCCTGACCACCTGACCTCCTGACCACCTCTTGACCTCATAACCTCCTGACCACCTCTTGACCTCCTGACCTCTTGACCTCCTGACCTCCTAACCTCCTGACCTCCTAACCTCCTGACCTCTTGACCTCCTGACCACCTCCTGACCACCTCTTGACCTCCTGACCACCTGACCTCTTGAGCTCCTGACCACCTCTTGAGCTCCTGACCTCCTGACCTCTTGACCTCCTGACCTCCTGACCACCTCCTGACCACCTGACCTCCTGACCACCTCTTGACCTCCTAACTTCCTGACCTCTTGACCTCCTGACCTCCTAACCTCCTGACCACCTCTTGACCTCCTGACCTCTTGACCTCCTAACCTCCTGACCTCCTGACCACCTCTTGACCTCCTGACCTCCTAACCTCCTGACCTCCTCCTGACCACCTCCTGACCTCCTAACCTCCTGACTTCTTGACCTCCTGATCACCTCCTGACCTCCTGACCCTCTGTGTCCTGCAGCAGGGAAGCTGGTCCCCAGAGAGGAGGCGAAGGGGATCCACTGGATGACGTGGACAGGCGTCATCGGGCCGGAGGTGAACGGGATCTGGCCCAAATACTCCACGGTCAGCAACGTGAACTCTGTGGACGCAAACTACAGCAGCGCGGCGCTGGTGACGGGAGACGACCTGGGCCTCGTCAAGCTCTTCAGGTTCCCCTGCCTCAAGAAAGGTCAGGGACCTTTACTGTCTCTCTGTCTCTAAACAACGTCTCTGCTCTGGGGACTTCTTCCTGTCTCTCTGTCTCTAAACAACGTCTCTGCTCTGGGGGACTTCTTACCGTCTCTCTGTCTCTAAACAACGTCTCTGCTCTGGGGACTTCTTCCTGTCTCTGTCTCTAAACAACGTCTCTGCTCTGGGGGACTTCTTCCTGTCTCTCTGTCTCTAAACAACATCTCTGCTCTGGGGACTTCCTGTCTCTCTGTCTCTAAACAACGTCTCTGCTCTGGGGGACTTCTTACCGTCTCTCTGTCTCTAAACAACGTCTCTGCTCTGGTGGACTTCTTACCGTCTCTCTGTCTCTAAACAACGTCTCTGCTCTGGTGGACTTCTTCCTGTCTCTCTGTCTCTAAACAACGTCTCTGCTCTGGTGGACTTCTTCCTGTCTCTCTGTCTCTAAACAACTTCTCTGCTCTGGGGGACTTCTTACCGTCTCTCTGTCTCTAAACAACGTCTCTGCTCTGGTGGACTTCTTCCTGTCTCTCTGTCTCTAAACAACGTCTCTGCTCTGGGGGACTTCTTACCGTCTCTCTGTCTCTAAACAACGTTCTGCTCTGGTGGACTTCTTCCTGTCTCTCTGTCTCTAACAACGTCTCTGCTCTGGTGGACTTCTTACCGTCTCTCTGTCTCTAAACAACGTCTCTGCTCTGGTGGACTTCTTCCTGTCTCTCTGTCTCTAAACAACGTCTCTGCTCTGGGGACTTCTTACCGTCTCTCTGTCTCTAAACAACGTCTCTGCTCTGGGGGACTTCTCCTGTCTCTCTGTCTCTAAACAACGTCTCTGCTCTGGGGACTTCTTCCCGTCTCTCTGTCTCTAAACAACGTCTCTGCTCTGGGGACTTCTTCCTGTCTCTCTGTCTCTAAACAACGTCTCTGCTCTGGGGGACTTCTTACCTGTCTCTCGTCTCTCAACAACGTCTCTGCTCTGGGGGACTTCTTCCTTCTCTCTGTCTCTAAACAACGTCTCTGCTCTGGGGACTTCTTCCGTCTCTCTGTCTCTAAACAACGTCTCTGCTCTGGTGGACTTCTTCCTGTCTCTCTGTCTCTAAACAACGTCTCTGCTCTGGGGGACTTCTTCCTGTCTCTCTGTCTCTAAACAACG
>JAAKFY010000010.1:652801-664840 GCA_011823955.1 Dissostichus mawsoni
CACACACACACACACCCTCAACTTTCAGAGGCAGTCCATCGCTCACAATGTGCTTTATGATCTTTAATCAGGATCAGAAACAGGTAGAAAACACAGATAGAAAACTATTATAACATTAAAAATACAAAAATATATAGTAAAATAAAATATGTGCAGTAATAAAAACAAACGATATTGTGTACATTGTTATCCGAAGCTATATATCCAGGGTGAAATAGTTGCTGATTGGTCCTCGCTTGTTTCCCTGATAGTTCCTGTACCAGCAGCTGATTGGTCCTCGCTTGTTTCCCTGATAGTTCCTGTATCAGCAGCTGATTGGTCCTCACTTGTTTCCCTGATAGTTCCTGTATCAGCAGCTGATTGGTCCTCACTTGTTTCCCTGATAGTTCCTGTATCAGCAGCTGATTGGTCCTCACTTGTTTCCCTGATAGTTCCTGTATCAGCAGCTGATTGGTCCTCACTTGTTTCCCTGATAGTTCCTGTATCAGCAGCTGATTGGTCCTCACTTGTTTCCCTGATAGTTCCTGTATCAGCAGCACATGGTGTGTAGTCAGATCTAACAGCTCCTGTTCTCACTCAAGTGTTTCTGCGTTCAGAGGGCTACGCCGACTCCAACAGCGGAGAGTCGGACTCGGACGTGTCGGACGTCCCGGAGCTTGACTCGGACATCGAGCAGGAAGCTCAGACCAGCTACGAACGTCAGGTGACCAGAGACAACGAATCACATGCTGTCTGCTTAATAATAATTATAGCACAGTTTAAAAACAACGTCATCTCAAGGTGCTTCACAATGCTATGAGGAGAAAATACAATAACATTTAAAGTTATCTAAGGAACATATTGAATAAAATATGGTCATATAAAAAAGGTTAGGAACATAAAAGGTTAGAATAAAAAAATAAAGAAACCTTACCTGTCTGTCTGACTCACCTGTCTATCTACCTGTCTGTCTGTCTGACTCACCTGTCTATCTACCTGTGTGTGTGCAGTGTATAAGGAGGACCTACCTCAGCTGAGGAAGAAGCTGATTGGTTCTCTGAAGCGCCAGAAGGCTCCGGAGAGGGGCTTCGTCTGCAGTTTGTTCACGGTAAGAACAATAAAGGTTTATTCAGGAACTAAAGGAAAGAGTGTTTGTTGTTGTGATGCTCGTTTCAGCCACAGGAGGCTGCAGCACCACCCCACGATCTAATCCATATTCTAAAAGCATTTTAAGAAACTCACAATCCTTAAATTCAGCCGCTGTAATCTGCTGCATGTTTACGTGGTCTTTTCAGCCTCTTGTGGCCAAACTCAGTATTACAACAACAACATTAGAAGAATGATCCTGACAAGATACATGTATAAAAAAGAACCACCAGAAGTGTTTAAAGTGATGTGTTGTTGTGGCTCCTCAGGTACCGGGGCTTCGACTGCAGGAACACCTGTTCTACAGCCAGACAGGGGAGCTGCTGTTCCACGTGGCTGCGGTCGCTGTGGTGTACGACCGCCTGAAGCACAGCCAGAGGTTCTACCTGGGCCACGACGAGGACATCCTCTGCCTCACCACGCACCCCATCAAGGACTACGCTGCCTCCGCTCAGGTACAGCCAATCACAGCCAATCACAGACTACGCTGCCTCCGCTCAGGTACAGCCAATCACAGCCAATCACAGACTACGCTGCCTCAACTCAGGTACATCCAATCACAGCGCAGCACTGACAGGGCTTCTGACTGGTGTGTTCAGGTGTGTTCTGATTGGCTGTGTGTGTGTTCAGGTGTTCTGATTGGCTGTGTGTGTGTTCAGGTGTGTTTGATTGGCTGTGTGTTCAGGTGTGCTCCGATTGGCTGTGTGTTCAGGTGTGCTCTGATTGGCTGTGTGTTCAGGTGTGTTCTGATTGGCTGTGTGTTCAGGTGTGTTCTGATTGGTTGTGTGTTCAAGTGTGTTCTGATTGGCTGTGTGTTCAGGTGTGCTCTGATTGGCTGTGTGTTCAGGTGTGTTCTGATTGGCTGTGTCTTCAGGTGTGTTCTGATTGGCTGTGTGTTCAGATGTGTTCTGATTGGCTGTGTGTTCAGCTGTGCTCTGATTGGCTGTGTGTTCAGGTGTGTTCTGATTGGCTGTGTGTTCAGGTGTGCTCTGATTGGCTGTGTGTTCAGGTGTGTTCTGATTGGTTGTGTGTTCAAGTGTGTTCTGATTGGCTGTGTTTCAGCTGTGCTCTGATTGGCTGTGTGTTCAGGTGTGTTCTGATTGGCTGTGTGTTCAGCTGTGCTCTGATTGGCTGTGTGTTCAGATGTGTTCTGATTGGCTGTGTGTTCAGGTGGGCAGAGACCCGGCGGTCCATGTGTGGGACATCCAGACTCTGAAGTGTCTGTCGCTGCTGAAGGGTCATCACAGCAGGGGGGTGTGTGCTCTGGAGTTCACAGGTACACACACACTGCTACACACACACTGCTACACACACACTGCTACACACACACTGCTATACACACACTGCTACACACACACTGCTACACACACTGCTGCACACACATTGCTACACACACACTGCTACACACACTGCTACACACCACTGCTACACACACACTGCTGCACACACACTGCTACACACACTGCTGCACATGTTAACTCCCCCTCATGGTGTCCCAGCAGGTGTTCACAGGTGATGAATGTAAAGCAGCAGGTGTTCACAGATGTTTTCTGTTTCTGTCTCTCAGCGGACGGGAAGAGTTTGGTCTCGGTGGGAATCGATGAATTTCACTCCATCGTCATCTGGGACTGGAAGAAAGGAGAGAGACTAGCCAAGGCCAGGTACACATGTACACCTCTATACCTGTACACCTGTACACCTCTATACCTGTACCCTGTACACCTCTATACCTCTATACCTGTACACCTGTACACCTCTATACTGTACACCTGTACACCTCTATACCTGTACACCTGTACACCTGTACACCTCTATACCTGTACACCTGTACACCTGTACACCTGTACACCTGTACACCTCTATACCTGTACACCTGTACACCTCTATGCCTGTACACCTCTATACCTGTACACCTGTACACCTCTATACCTGTACACCTGTACACCTCTATACCTGTACACCTCTATACCTGTACACATGTACCCTGTACACCTCTATACCTGTACACCTGTGCACCTGTACACCTGTACACACCTTATACCTGTACACCTCTATACCTGTACACCTCTATGCCTGTACACCTCTATACCTGTACACCTCTATATCTGTACACCTGTACACCTCTATGCCTGTACACCTCTATACCTGTACACCTGTACACCTGTACACCTCTATACCTGTACACCTCTATACCTGTACACCTGTACACCTCTATGCCTGTACACCTCTATACCTGTACACCTGTACACCTGTACCCTGTACACCTCTATACCTGTACACCTCTATACCTGTACACCTGTACACCTCTATGCCTGTACACCTCTATACCTGTACACCTGTACACCTCTATACCTGTACACCTCTATACCTGTACACCTGTACACCTCTATACCTGTACACCTGTACACCTCTATACCTGTACACCTCTATACCTCTATACCCAGCCCAGTCTCACGGCATGTAATCTATTGATTCGTGTTCACCAACACGATTTTCCCCTTTTTTTCGTGTCACACAGAACGATTTTAAAAGCAATGTATTTCTATTGGTAGTGTGTTTCGTGCCTGCACCACGTCTTTTTGTCCGGTCGGGTCTTGGAAGACCGGAAGCTGTGTGGTTCATAAAAACATGTTCTTTATAATACTCTATGGTTCTTACTCAATACAAGCCACGATTATTGTTTTTATTTTAAATCGTATAATGTCGGACTTTTTTGCGTCTGTGAGGAAAAGAAATGGCTCAGAGCCTCAGATACTGAAATCTGTATTTTTTAAATCTTTTTTGCTTCTAATTTGTTATTCTTTTCTAAATAACACTGTTATTTACTCAAATAACACACTGTTATTTACTCAACAATAACACACAATTATCCTTGTTTTTATTTATTCGTTTATTCTATATCTCGGGCTTTTTAGCCGTTCCTCAGGAACTGAATTTCAAAATAAAGTCACCGGAAACAGACGTAGGCCTATAAGGGACATTTCGAGCATCATTGCGATACACACCACAAACCCACTGAACTGATTACCCAAGATCCTCAGCTAGAAGCTCGGTGATTGGATTGTTTAGCGCAATGCACGTTGGGATATGGTGTTTATGCGATATGAAATCCGAAAAACATTTAAAAAAATAATACTTTATTCCGAGTGTGCTTGCTTTTCTCTTTGGAAGTCATCACATAACGGCATTGTAATACACGGTTCGGCTGCATTAATATTACACATCTGCCGTAGTTCTTTATTTAGAGCCCTGATTAGAAGACTTCTGGACAAACTGGAAGAAATGCCGCGAAACTGAATACGTGACGTGGATCATAAATATATCAGCAATTAAACAACATCTTCAATTTCTCTTCACACAATACGTCTCCTTGCAGTATCAACACTAATTCGGCTGACTTTTATATTTGATCCAATTGGTAGATAGATTATATTTACACCATAACGGTGCACAGCTGATAGAAAAGGACTTGTAGTTTTTAAAGATATTACTGATTTTCTTTGAATATAAGAATGTAAATACTGAGTTGAGAGAATAGTCAGGGGTTTTGGGTGATGGGAGACACACCTATGATTCAGAATTTCAATAGCTTACCATTATTTGACGGATATACCTTTCTGTCTGTGATGTTTTACAAATCAGATATTAATGTGTAGAAGTGAAACATGAGAAATAGTTTAGCAATATCCTGTACAATTATGTGAAAACATGAATAAAACTACACATCTTCAGATGTTATACATACACAAGTGTCCTACACTAATAATACAAAGTTATTATGGCAGTGTGTACCTTGTGTGCACCGCCTAGTGGTTAAAGCACGTTATTGAATTAGTTGTGATATGATATGTCAATAAACCTTAGAAATCTTGAAATCTTGAAAGGGATGTGCAAAATAGCCATTATATAAGTCTTTAATGAACTATTAGTAGAGAATAACGAGTAATGAATATACTTTATAGGATCTGCAGATAAATGTTTAGTCTTCTCAAGCACTAACTATCAATATCTCTCCTGATCGTTGGCACTTACAATCACCTGACATGTTACTTGTTAGACACTTTTATCCAAAGCGACTTACATACTCAATACTGTGGGCAATCCCCACAGGAGCACTTTGGGGTGAAGTGTCTCAGGGACACAACGACATGCTGACTGCAGTGGGACTCGAACTTGCTATCCTCTGATTTGAAGATCAGCGCATTAACTCACTGCGCCACACGCCTTAATCACCTTCCCTGAACTTTACTCAGGTGTAACTAAAGCCTGATTTAAGGGTTTTTATATTTCACATCATTAATCAGAATCTGCAAAGTAACTAAAATAAATGCAGTGGAGTAAAAATACCAGGTTAACCTCTGAATTGTAGTGGAGTAGAATGACAAAGTAACAATGAGCTGTCATGTGGGTATATATTAATGCTGCCCATTATGGACACGAGCCATTTTCACCCATTTATTAATTACATGTTTTACATGTGATAACACCAATGTGTTTCCTATCCCCTAAACCTCCAGGGTGTACACAGTTTAATACTGGCAACCTCTATTTGTGGGAAAAACGAAAACGTCTTTTAAAACTACAATTCCCAGTAGAGACGTGCCATAGAACATGTTGCGAAACACAATAGCCAGCATGTGTAGTTCTGGGGGGGCGTTCGAGTCCAGTTTTGGATAATCTGCCGTGGTTTCGTTCCATTTCAAAGAGCTGTTTGATACTCGGCGTAACCTTGGTGCACTGCCACTCCAACATCCAATCCCAGAGCTTGAAGATTAATCACAGGGTTTGTAGTCCCAAACGATAGCTGGGGATTATGGGTAGTGTAGTGTCTTCGGCCATCCTAAACTCCGAAATGGTTTTCGGATTTCATATCGCATGAACACCATATCCCAATGTGCATTGCGGCTAAAACATCCAATCACCGAGCTTAAACCATAGCTGAGGATCTTGGGTAATCAGTTCAGTGGCTGTGTATCGCAATGATGCTCGAAATGTCCCTTATAGGCCTACGTCTGTTTCCGGTTATTTTTTTTTGAAATTCAGTTCCTGACGGACGCCAAACAAGCCCGAGATTATAGAATTAAAAAAAAAAATAAAAACAAGGATAATTGTGTGTTATTGTTGAGTAAATAACAGTGTGTTATTTAGAAAAGAATAACAAATTAGAAGGAAAAAAAGATTTAAAAACATACAGATTTCAGTACTCTGAGGCTCTGAGCCCAATTTCTTTTCCTCACAGACAACAAAAGAAGTCCGACATTATACGATTTAAAATAAAACAATAATCGTGGCTTGGTATTGAGTAAGATGTTTTTATGAACCCACAGCTTCCGGTCTTCCAAGACCCGACCGGACAAAAAGACGTGTTGCAGGCACGAAACATCCTACCAATAGAAATACATTGCTTTTAAAATCGTTCTGTGTGACACGAAAAAAAGGGGAAAATCGTGTTGGTGAACACGAATCAATAGATTAAATGTTGTGACTATAACACAAATGCCGTGAGACTGGGTTGCTATACCAGGGTTTCCGCAAGGATTTTTTCTTGCCGGTCAAATGTCCGGAAATAATTAATTTTACCGGACAAATTTGAAACTTACCGGTCAGGTTTCAATAATAATAATAATAATAATTGTGTAGCAGAGTTTCCGTTAGCAGGTAATCACCGGACTACGACCGGATATGCTGATGTTTAAAACTCAGTTAATGGGAGTCATTTTTATATAGTTTATCTTCCCCAAACAACACACAACATAATTATTACATTCAATCAAACTACTTTTAGTAGATGAAGTACATTATTCAAAAGCTTACATTAACTTTGGATAATAACACGGGAGAAACGGATCCTCTCTTTTTTGCCAAAGCATCAAAATACAAAATAATTAACAACATACATTTCAAATTTGTACATATTATTGATATATATATATATATATACAGTGATACAATTACACTTCAACACACGTTGTAGTGGCATCCAAGGTTTCCTTTTGCCACTATAGAGCGGGCTGACGACACGCAAATCCAAAGCAATAAGCAGCCGAAGGTTTTCAGTCAAAAAATGTAATTTATTAACAAAAAAGTATTGACTTAAATTGTCTCAAAATAACAAATCTAAATCAATATTTAGATCAACAGTTATATAAACTATACTTTGCAGTCCAATTTGCAACACTCATTTCTGTTTACAATTTGCGGTCGAAAAACTGTTACGCTCCCCGTCTCATCAGGTCTCTCAGGTCTCTTCAGGTCTCTTCAGCTCTTCAGCTCTTAGCTCTTAGCTCTTCTGTGCTCCCACAAAGTGTGTGCCGTTGTCTGTCCTGATGCTTGTCACTTGCCCTCTGCGACATATGAATCTGCGCAAAGCATTGATGCAGGAGTCAGTGTCCAATGAGTTCGAAACTTCCAGATGTATGGCACGACTCACAAGGCAGGTGAAGATCACTCCCCAACGTTTTACATTTGCTCTGCCTCGTTTAACCTCCAGGGGTCCGAAGAAGTCAATACCAACATGAGTAAAGGGTGGTAGATCTGGAGACACCCGATCCTCTGGGAGGTCAGCCATTTTCTGCTCTCCAACTGTGGCTAGCATTCTTCGGCAGAAAACACAGGCTTTGATTATTTTTCTGGCTGCCGAGTTAGCACGAGGCAACCAGAATCTTTGATTTAGTCTTGAGAGCATGTGGCTTCTCCCCGAGTGTCTGCTGATGGATGTGGCCCAGGATCAGTTTGGATATAGTAGAGTCTTTGGGCAGGATAATGGGGTTCTTCAGATCCATTGGCATTGCTGATTTGCTTATTCGTCCTCCCACTCTTAACATGCCTTCCACTAAGATTGGGTCCAGCTTCCTGATAGAGCTGCTTGCTCTTACTTGCCTTCCTTTCTCCAAAAGTGCAAGTTCCTGAGAGAAGTGACGTCTTTGCTCAGAGTGAATTATTGACTTCTCAGCTTCTCTAATGTCCTCCACAGACAGATGTTGTGATCCAAATGTCAACTTTAGCTTGTTCATGTTGTCCTTTAAGGATTTCAAAAGAGTCCAATCTGGGGCAAGGTCAGCTTTTGCAGATTTCCTTCTTTGATTTAGCAGAAGAAGAATTCCCCTTAATTTAAGTATCCAAGCAACCCCTCTCTGCAGTCTGCTCCATGATGAGTAATACTCAAACAGTTTGCTGGTTGGGTTGGTTTCGTGGACACTCAAACTGTTAACTGCTACGTCCTTTCTAACCTCTGGGTCCTCTGATGGAATAAGGCCCAGGTTCTTAGGTGTTTTTGGCCAATATTCCTTTTCCCCAGATACTTAGGTCCTGTTATCCACCTTGATGTCTTTAGAAAGTCTTCTACATGCAGCCCACGGGATGCGTCGTCGGCAGGGTTGTCCATGGAGCTCACATGCCTCCACTGCTTCTCCTGAGACAGGTCCTTGATCACTGAAACTCTATTTGCCACAAAGGTGTGATACCGTTTAGTCTGGTTGTTGATGTATCCGAGGACAGAGGTGCTATCTGTCCAGAAAGTTGAGTCGTTGAGGTCCACTTTAAGCTCCCTTTTCAACATCCTGTCCACCTTTAATGCAAGTGTTGCTGCAGTAAGCTCCAATCTGGGAATAGTGATCTGTTTGAGTGGAGTCACTCTGGATTTTCCCAAAATAAATGAAACATGGACCCTTCCCATACTGTTTGTAAAGCGAAGATAGCTGGTGGCGCCGTGACCTTTTTCGCCTGCGTCACAGAAGTGATGAAGCTCTGCAGTCCTGATTGGTCCAAAATTCTCAGGTTTCATACACCTGTGCACTTGAAATCTGCTAAGCTGTTCCAACTCTGTGATCCATTTCTGCCATTGTTTTGAGTATTCTTCTGGGATGATTTCATCCCATCCACACTTTATCCTGCATAGCTCTTGGAGGATCTGCCTGGCTTTAAAGTGCTTGTGACACCATCCCACCTATTGTTGTGCAATGCAATGTTGGGCTACTAGTCATCTCGAACCATCAGTTTAAAAATGAATTTGCGATACCGTATTGATAAATATCAATAATTTCGAATATCGCGGGAAAAGTCCTTCACTCAGTTTCCTTTTTCGGGACGAAGGCGGAAGTGCGTCACAAAGGGCCATATTTATTCTGCTCCCATTGAGCCAGACAGGGACAGAAGGGATTTGTCACGCGTAGAGATGGTTCGACGATGCGTTGTGTCTGGCTGTTCCAATACAGCAAATGAGGAACTTAACATCAGCATACATAGCTTTCCAACGGATGTCAAGCGTCAGCGCACATGGGAGAAAAACGTGCAGAACACAAGGGCTGGCTGGTCTGTGATGAACCCCACATCGACCTACATATGCAGCGCCCACTTTCTGGCCGAGAATTTCGAGGAAAGGCCTTTGTTGATGGCTGAAACTGGGATTTTAGTGAGAGAGGAGGGGCCGGCGCAAATGATACATTGAGTCGCCATGGTTTCAGGCACAGGAAACACATGGACTATGCTCTCAGTAAACACGAATGCAGCACAGCTCATGCAATAGCTATGGAGAGAAATACAAACTACAGACAGTGCGTGAAATCTGACCATGGATCTATCCTCCATCAACTACTCAACCCAGAGGGCCGACAGGGAGAGATCATTGAGAAAAATCGGGAACACAGGTAAAGTTTTACTGACATCATTCTCACATACAAATCAGCAAAGCTTCTGTGTGTGAAACAGTATCTGCTTTAGTATGAAACGTACCTTCAGCTCATGAAATCAGAAGGAAGTAGACAATGAAAATAAATAAAATAGTTTACAAACCATTCCACATTGTTCAAGCGTTGTAGATCGAGAGGTATCTCGCGATCGTCGGGGGGGTTGTCGTCTCCACTGTCCGACTCGGAGTTAATTTCATCCGATTCAGAGGCATATGGTTCGAATCTGTAGGGCATATAGTCAATATCGTCTACGAGGCTATCACTATCAGATGCTTCATCCTCATATGAGCTCTCAGACACATTCAAAATTAAACTACAATCGCTGTCGGAGCTTGCTGCTGTGTGCGCCATCGTTTGTTTGCATACAGATACTGGACTCCGGAAGCGTTCGTCTTCCCTCTGTGACGCGGCACACCTTTTCGCGGGAGTTTAAGAATCCCAGAGCAGACCCAGAGAAGATCCAGAATATGGTCACATTGAAGGGCAGATTAACGGTTATCAAAGTACACATTTTCAAAAATCACTTCAGTAACGGTTTCAAGGGGACATTATTTACTGAAATGAATGGTTTGGATGATGTTGGAAAACCGTGTCACAAGCACTTTAAGGATAAATGGGGAGAGGAATCCTAACGGGTCGTAGATGGAACTGACTGTAGAGAGGATCCCTCTCCTGGTAAGAGCTCCGTTTTTGATATTGACTTTGAATATGAAGGAGTCTTTCTCTGTATCCCATTTGATTCCAAGTGCTCTTTCAATGGGCAGGTTTTCCCTCAAAGTCCAGATCCTTGAATAGCTTTGCTCTGTGATGCTCAGGTATACTTGCAAGCACTTCACGGTTGTTACAGACCCATTTGGTCAATGAGAAACCTCCTTTGGCGCATGCGTCTCTGAGGTCTCTGATAAGCTTAACAGCTTGTTCAACTGTGGCCACTGATTTGAGGCAATCAACGTAAAAGTTGGAATTGATTGTTTCAGTTACCTCGTCGTCGTACTTGAAGCTGTTGTCTTCTGCCACTTGTCTGAGAGCATAGTTAGCAATGCTAGGTGAGGACACAGCACCAAAGAGGTGGACCTTCATTCTATATGCCTCCAATGACATTTCAGTGTCTCCATCTGGCCACCACAGAAACCTAAGGAAGTGTTTGTGCTCACTCTGGACTTGCACTTGATAGAACATTGCCTCGATGTCCCCCATGAAAGCAATTTGTTCTTAGCGGAATCTAAGCAGAACTCCAATGAGAGTGTTCGCCAGTCTGGACCATGTGTGGCATGTGTATACATATTGGGCAGCAAGGTGTGCCTTGTCTCCTTCTCCTAGGAGTATTCTCAATCTTCAGAGGTCAGATCTCTCTCTCTCTCTCTCTCTCTCTCTCTCTCTCTCCCTCTCTCTCTCTCTCTCTCTCTCTCTCTCTCTCTCTCTCTCTCTCTCTCTCTCTCTCTCTCTCTCTCCTCCTCTCTCTCTCTCTCTCTCTCTCTCTCTCTCTCTCTCTCTCTCTCTCTCTCTCTCTCTCTCTCTCTCTCTCTCTCTCTCTCTCCTCTCTCTCTCTCTCCTCTCTCTCTCTCTCTCTCTCTCTCCTCTCTCTCTCTCTCTCTCTCTCTCTCTCTCTCTCTCTCTCTCTCCTCTCTCTCTCTCTCTCTCTCTCTCTCTCTCTCTCTCTCTCTCTCTCTCTCTCTCTCTCTCTCTCTCTCTCTCTCTCTCTCTCTCTCTCTCTCTCTCCTCTCTAACCTGGGATTACAGAGTTCAACTTGTTTCAGTAAATGCTCCTTACTTCGTTGAATGTTTGGCACTTCAGGAGGAAGTGCATCTCTGTCTCAGTCTCACCTGTCGTACAGTGACCACATATCCTGTTTCCTTTTGGTTGCCAGGATCTTTTGAGTCTTCCTGTTGCCAGTTTGTGGTCACTGAGCCTGTGCTTGGTTAGGATCTGTCTCTGCTTTCTATCTCTGACAGTAGAGAGATATTCTGCCAGCTCATCATCTCTGTTTAGAGCCAGGTAACATTCTAATCTACTGCTTCTAGTTTCTTCTTTCCAATGTTGTAAATAGTTGTCTTTCCATTGTGTTATAATGCGTTTGACTGTGATTGGTGTTTGGAGAGCAGTGTTGTTGAGAGACTGGTCAGAGTGGCTCTGAGAGGGGGCAGTTAGCCTCAGCACCAGCTGACATAGGGGACTCTTCTCTGGGGTTAGCTCTTGGCTTTGGAGGGCTTTGGAGTGGAGGGTGTC
>JAAKFY010000010.1:665840-698340 GCA_011823955.1 Dissostichus mawsoni
TTTGACCACCCCATGTTGGTATCCCATACATGGAGTAGCTATATTGAGTGTTATAGGAATCATATATATTGGCTGCATTAATAAATGGTTATACGCTTCATCTGTCTCACAATGAGGTTCACAAGGAAGGCAGGTAGCAGTAGCACTTGTTTGGTGGGTTAGCATGCTATCATTTGATCATTAGCACATAAAGTACATATGGGAATATAGGGTTTTTTCAAAAAAGATATGGCATGAGGGCACTTACAAAATTATGGCCCTGCCCACTTTACTCTTATTTCTGAAGTAATTATACCGTTTTTGAGGAACAGAAATATTGTTTTCTGGCATCACTTAAACATTTTACGGGGAAAATCTGCATTTTTCTATGAGGGCGCAGCACTCCTGTTACACGGTGCAGACTAAACCCTGGGAATATATTTGGTTGACCAGCTGATGGAAGTCAAAGTCAACGGTTAATAATTGATTTCAATCTGGACCCACCGACTGACAGAAACTAAAGTAACTATCTTTATTGTAACTACAATAGTCAAAATTAGCTTTAGGATTGTTTTTCAATATGGTTTATATTTTGACAGATACAATTTATTCAAAGTTAGCTGTAGGAGCTTCTGGTCATGGTTTAATGAGACGAAAAACCGTATTATCTGGGTTTATAGCGATTCCATCCAATCCATCCATCTAGCCTCCTCAACTCTGCTTTCATTTCAGCGCCAAACTGCTCATTTCTCAACAAAACGTCCAATTTTCCTTCGGTGGTAAGAAAATGGGATTTTAAGTCACATGGAACACAGTCTGAATTCTTTAAGGATTTAAGGCTCTATCTCACATTAAGGACCTGTCATCACTCCATAGCGGACGATATTCAAGAGTTTTGCTCAATTTCACTTTTGGGATATTTCTAAGGCCATAAAATTACCTTTAAATGCTGAAACTGAGACCCTGGATTCCCGTGCATCTTAAGGAACTGGATCAGATTTTTCAAACATCATATGGGAAAGACGTTTACCATAATCCGGTTTGGGAATAAGAGAAATCGGATTTCCACAGACAGATTTCTCCTGGAGGAAACCCATACATTTTGGAGGTCATTGAGTTTCTGATCTTTATACTACCTTGAAACTGATTTTTTTAGATCATATTTTAAATTGAGTAGGCAATGCAGGAAAATCAAGGGAACAATGTTGCTGGAGATTGATATAAACCTTATTCTTAAAAAGTATTGAAAGAATTGCATTTTTTGTTGCATTTCCAAGCCCAAAAAATATTCTGTCACTGACTTTAAGTTGTTTCTAGTTGTACTGAGGGTTGGGGTTTTATTTGAACAAGTGTTTTTTAGATATAGATGAGAGTACTTTCCCTCTACCTCGTGACCCCGCCCTTTTTTGGGTGAAAACACTTGCTGTCATTTGACTGCCGGTAAATACAGATATGGAGGTTTTCACTGATCACATCAAAAAATTAAGAATACCGAGCCCTTTTCATATACAAGTAGCCCAATTACAATGGTCAGTCGAGCAGAAAATGACACAATGTCATTGATAAGATAAGAGGTACTGTATTGATCCAAAATTGGGTCATTTTGGAAAGTTTTTCAATTGGAGATCGATGATCGCTGTCGATATATAGTTTAATTCAAAGCTTTAGGGTCGATATCCAGTCAGTCAGCCGGTGAACGAGTGACAGGTGGCAACTTACACTGAAACTATTATTTCCTTGGCTTGTCAGTGTTTTACATTATAATGCAGCATCTACAGTGACTACTTTGACTTTGAAGATTACAAATGCCTCATTAGCATCGTAATGTAGCTGTGATGAAGTGTTTCTGAATGTATTGATTGAACGGGTCACATTGATTACAATCTCCGTCTTTATTTTATTTTACTGCAACATGTACCACAAACAGAATCCCTTTCACCAACCTTGAGTAGAGGAAACACATCTCACACTTAGAAATCTGAGCTAACTGAAAGCAAAAAAGTTTACATGGCTGTTTACCACTTTACGTAAGTGAGAAAATATGGGTTGTTTTATGATTACAAAGAAATGACCCCTTTAAAAATGCAACTTGAAATCTTGAAGCTATTAGAAAATTCCAACTTCCCCCTCAAAAGCTTTGAATACCACATCAGTGGGTCATTCAATCGGACTTCTTTCAACTTGAAGGCCCAAGAACTCATTCCCACTTTGAGTTCCAGGAAACTAACGCGTTCTTGACGAGAAAAGATCCACAGCCAGTCCTCACATCTTTGATAGGAGCTACTTCCATCAGCAGGCTAGAACCACTACTCTTCAAAAGAGCAGCAGAAAAGTGTTGGAACATCAAAGTGGACAAACAAATCAATCCTGAAGAAAGGAATATATGTCATATTAAGCTTAGGAGTCTTTTCATTAGCTTCATAGTTCTTGAAATATAGTACAGATTAAATATGAACAACAATCACCTTCACAGAATTTGCTAAAAAATACAAGAACGTCGAGGTTGGCCAATTGTAGGTGAGAAGGGCTTCTGGCAGGAATCATTTCACTACGTTTCATTTAGCTATTTAAAAAAGCTACTTACAATAACTTCACTGTACAATGATGATACAAATTCATGATAGATGTCAGCCAGACAAGCCGGGTTTCATGAGACCACTTGGGTTTCAGACCAGGGAAAAGGAGGAATCAGATGAGTGTTAATCTACATATCTGTGATAGGAGAAGCAAATGAAAGAACAAAGTTAATTGGCGTACGGAGAAAAGAGGAAGGGGGCCCAGGTTGGAGCCCTGAGGGACCCCAGGAATGAATTGCAATGAGAGCCCAGTGTTATCAACCTTGCTCAGAGCCGGCTGGGAGATGTTTTAGGACTTACCTTAATGCCACAAACACAATCAGTGATCATGTTCTGCATGCTATAGAAAAATACAGAAAGGCTGAACAAAGACAGAAGGAACGAGACCAAAATGTTCAAATAAAACTTGTGTGAGACCGATCCTTTTCAAACCCCTTTCAAACCGTTCTTATGATAACCTACGGAAAACTATACCTTGTTTTTAGTGAATTTCCATCAACACGTGTCAATTTCCACTGGTTACACACAGTAACATACAATCTTTTAAAAATGAATGCCCGTCCTCACACAAACTACTTGGTTAGGATTAGGGAAAGTTCATGGTATGAGTTAAAGTAACTTCAGGAGTGGCGTTGCTTATATACGGAGGCTACGTGATGAAATAATCGACGTTGACTTCTTGTTTATCATGGGACAAGAACAGCTGTCTCATGGTGAGTCTGAGTTTACAATAACCTGGATTATATACGAATGGATTTCTGAGGATATTAGTTTAGTTTATTTGTTTATAGTGTCGTGAACAGTCCCCATTAATCAACTGTCACAAAAAACAGTAAATGGGCAGCTTTAGCCAACATGCTAATTTCTAGCTGTTGTCCCCGGCCAGATGATATATATATATATATATAATATATATATATATTATATAATGTTGCATTACTTTTTTTAGGTAAATCTGTACATTGTAAGAAAGCAACCTGTGTTATATGGGAAACTAAAGTTGTGCAAGCTTTGTGGTTAAAACGTGTTTTAGGCCTATGTGGTTTTGCTTAATTGCGTCAAAATATGCACGATGATTTTAATTGCTAGAATGAAAAACATTTGTGAAAGAAGGGTCAGAAAAGTTTACAGGGAATCTTTTTTTCCATCTCAAGTGTCCTATATAAACAGAGAGACCTGGAAAAATCCTCCCACTGGAATATCATTCTGACATCAGATTTACGAGCGTTTTCTCAGCAGCTTGTGATTGCAAGTTTATTTAATCAGAGCAAACACACAAAGACTCAAATCATCAGACATGTTGTGAACAAACCGCTGAGAAAAGCCGTGCCCGGACTTGATTTATCAGCACAGGGTGCCGAGACGCCTCGGGTCTTTTTCATGAGCTTTGATTTGGCAGCAACTCGCAGCGTTAACAGTGGTGATGAATAAACGCTGAGAAAATAAAGAATACATGATTTGTGATGCAAATTGTAAAGACAACACCTAACCTGTTTCAATGTTTGTTTTCATGACAATAATTAAAAAAGAAAGTAATTGGAGGATTTCCTTGATGACTGCCTGAAAAACTGCCAAAATAAACTTTACACTTTTACTTCAAATTGGACTAAATGTTAGATTGGCTCCTTGTGAATACTTAATAATGTATACATCCGTGTGTTGTTGCTGGGGTATGAGAGCCTCATTCATAATCAGTTTGACATTTGTAATAACTCAAATTAAAAACATATCTAGCCTTGTGAACGTCGCCAATGCAGTTTTTTTAATTAAACAATATATAGTTTTAGGTAAATTTGAACTATGTATATTAATACAAATAATTAATACGTTTGAGGTATTATTGATAGTAAGTCAATCATTTATAAAACATATTTATATACCTATACAGCTTTTAAAGAGGCCCTCTTCTGCTTTTTGTGTTTTACCTCTCCTCTAGTGTGTTCTATAGGTTTTAGTGCATGTAAAGGGTCTGCAAAGGCTAAAATCCCTGTGTTCCCTCCAGAGTATCTCTCCCCCTGCCTGAAACGCATTCATTTGACCTTTGTTTACTTCAGGAACATAGTGACATCACTATGGAAGCGCTTCTATTGGCTAACCAATCAGAGCACACAGGGCTCTGGTTTCAGACGGAGGGTAAAAAGAGGGGCTGAAAGTTCAATTACATAGAGTTCCTGATGTTAGAGAAACAATGGGATGCATGTTGGCTGTCAGGACACGCTTGATGAAAACGAGATGCACAGTGTTTGGGGTTGAATCGCTCATACAGCCGGCTAAAACAACCATTACATCATGCCTGTTAAACAAACCATTTTCATTTCCCGTCACACAGTAAACACTCCATTAGTTACATTCATGGCTGTAATCGCAGGCCTCCTGCTTCCAGCTGGTTGTGTCGGATAAAGTTGTTTTGAGTAAAAGTTACTTTATACCTTTCGAAAACAAGTTATGGTAGCTCGTTGAGAGACAAAGGAAAACTGATGAAAGTTATGATTATGAAAATAGAAAAAGGTTCATGGTAAGGCAAACCTAGGAGATACTTCACATACTTCACTAACTACATTATTATCATGAGGTATTAAGTCAAGATTTCTACTGAATACTTACACTCAAAGTTTTAATAGTAATTATGAGAGCATTCCTAAAAAACGCTTCTAGGTAAGTTTGAAATACGAAGTTGGGTGGTTGGTTGGTTAGTTAGTAAGTTAGTTAGTTAGTAAGTTAGTTAGTTAGTTAGTTAGTAAGTTAGTTAGTTAGTTAGTAAGTTAGTTAGTAAGTTGTTAGTTAGTTAGTTAGTCGTTAGTAAGTTAGTTCGTTAGTAAGTTAGTTCATTAGTTAGTTAGTTAGTTAGTTAGTTAGTAAGTTAGTTAGTTAGTTAGTAAGTTAGTTTGTTAGTAAGTTAGTTAGTTAGTTAGTAAGTTAGTTCATTAGTAAGTTAGTTAGTTAGTAAGTTAGTAGTTAGTTAGTAAGTTAGTTAGTTAGTTAGTAAGTTAGTTCGTTAGTAAGTTAGTTCGTTAGTAAGTTAGTTAGTTAGTTAGTAAGTTAGTTTGTTAGTAAGTTAGTTAGTTAGTAAGTTAGTTCATTAGTAAGTAGTTAGTTAGTAAGTTAGTTCATTAGTAAGTTAGTTATTAGTAAGTTAGTTAGTTAGTAAGTTTAGTAAGTAAGTTAGTTCGTTAGTAAGTTAGTTCGTTAGTAAGTTAGTTCATTAGTTAGAGTTAGTTAGTTAGTAAGTTAGTTAGTTAGTTAGTAAGTTAGTTCGTTAGTAAGTAGTTCATTAGTTAGTTAGTTAGTTAGTTAGTTAGTTAGTAAGTTAGTTTGTTAGTAAGTTAGTTAGTTAGTTAGTAAGTTAGTTCATTAGTAAGTTAGTTAGTTAGTAAGTTAGTTAGTTAGTAAGTTAGTAGTAAGTAAGTTAGTTCGTTAGTAAGTTAGTTAGTTAGTAAGTTAGTTCATTAGTAAGTTAGTTAGTTAGTAAGTTAGTTCATTAGTAAGTTAGTAGTTAGTAAGTTAGTTAGTTAGTTAGTAAGTTAGTTAGTAAGTAAGTTAGTTCGTTAGTAAGTTAGTTCGTTAGTAAGTTAGTTCATTAGTTAGTTAGTTAGTTAGTTAGTAAGTTAGTTAGTTAGTTAGTAAGTTAGTTCGTTAGTAAGTTAGTTCATTAGTTAGTTAGTTAGTTAGTAAGTTAGTTCATTAGTAAGTTAGTTAGTTAGTAAGTTAGTTAGTTAGTAAGTTAGTTAGTAAGTAAGTTAGTTCGTTAGTAAGTTAGTTAGTTTGTTAGTAAGTTAGTTAGTTAGTAGTAAAGTTATAGTTATTAAAGTTAGTTAGTAGTAGTTAGTTCATTAGTAAGTTAGTTAGTTAGTAAGTTAGTTAGTTAGTTAGTTAGTAAGTTAGTTAGTAAGTTAGTTCATTAGTAAGTTAGTTAGTTAGTAAGTTAGTTAGTTAGTAAGTTAGTTAGTTAGTAAGTTAGTTAGTAAGTAAGTTAGTTAGTTAGTAAGTTAGTTAGTTAGTAAGTTAGTTAGTTGTAAGTTAGTTAGTTAGTAAGTTAGTTAGTAAGTAAGTTAGTTAGTTAGTTAGTAGTTAGTGTAAGTTAGTTCATTAGTAAGTTAGTTAGTTAGTAAGTTAGTTAGTTAGTTAGTTAGTTAGTTAGTAAGTTAGTTAGTTTGTAAGTTAGTTCATTAGTAAGTTAGTAGTTAGTAAGTTAGTAGTAGTTAGTAGTAAGTTAGTTCATTAGTAAGTTAGTTCTTTAGTAGTTAGAGTAGTAGTAGTTAGTAGTTAGTAAGTTAGTTAGTAAGTAAGTTAGTTAGTTAGTAAGTTAGTTAGTTTGTTAGTAAGTTAGTTAGTTAGTAAGTTAGTTCATTAGTAAGTTAGTTAGTTAGTAAGTTAGTTCATTAGTAAGTTAGTTAGTTAGTAAGTTAGTTAGTTAGTAAGTTAGTTAGTAAGTAAGTTAGTTCGTTAGTAAGTTAGTTCGTTAGTAAGTTAGTTCATTAGTTAGTTAGTTAGTTAGTTAGTAAGTTAGTTAGTTAGTTAGTAAGTTAGTTCGTTAGTAAGTTAGTTCATTAGTTAGTTAGTTAGTTAGTTAGTAAGTTAGTTAGTTAGTAAGTTAGTTTGTTAGTAAGTTAGTTAGTTAGTTAGTTAGTAAGTTAGTTCATTAGTAAGTTAGTTAGTTAGTAAGTTAGTTAGTTAGTAAGTTAGTTAGTAAGTAAGTTAGTTCGTTAGTAAGTTAGTTCGTTAGTAAGTTAGTTCATTAGTTAGTTAGTTAGTTAGTTAGTAAGTTAGTTAGTTAGTTAGTAAGTTAGTTTGTTAGTAAGTTAGTTAGTTAGTTAGTTAGTAAGTTAGTTCATTAGTAAGTTAGTTAGTTAGTAAGTTAGTTAGTTAGTAAGTTAGTTAGTAAGTAAGTTAGTTCGTTAGTAAGTTAGTTCGTTAGTAAGTTAGTTCATTAGTTAGTTAGTTAGTTAGTAAGTTAGTTAGTTAGTTAGTAAGTTAGTTCGTTAGTAAGTTAGTTCATTAGTTGGATGGATGGATGATTTGTTGGATGGTATTTGGTTGTTGTGTTGGATGGATGGATGGATGGATGGATGGATGGATGGTTGGTTGGATAAATGTTTTGTTGGAACAATTTGACTTACTTTCCTAATTTCGGCTAGGTTTGTCGACTAGATTTCAAATATAATATATTATAACTTGTAAAGTCAAATTTTTGTAAAAGGAAAGGTCAAAAGAGTGATAGTTTGAATGTATCTATTGTGTTTCTTGGGCTTTACGTGGAGTTACGTGCTTAGAAGCAAAATCCACATCATGACTCGTGGAACTGATCCAACATACGTACAGCATCCGAATATTCAATTTAGTTTTAATCATATAATTATGATTGTTGAAGCAAATTAAAGCCCCTCAAAATCTAAATTGTAGGTCTTTATGCAAACAGACACTAGACTAGTCTTTCCTACGTTCACCTGCGGCCATTATCAACCATCATTAACTCAATTATCTGAGCGTCAGCAATCTAACGATCATGATGTCCTTGTCCATTCACATTTTGCAGTAATTGAGGTTTTTACAGGAACTTGCTTGTTGTTGCACAGTTGAACATAAAGGACGTATTGTATGTCAATGCTATCATTCAGATATACTAGATGTTGCAATAACACAGGCTTTCAAATCATCTCACCTTTTCTGAGTGTAAATTGTTTCACTTGATACCTGGAAGAGTACATTGGTAATAACAGCTCCTGAATGTGTGCATTCTTACCACCTGCAGCTTCAACATGTTCCATAGGGAAGCATGCCAGGAAAACTAAATATGCAATGTGCGTTCATTTCAGGCGGAAAAACCCCATAAAGCTGTCTTTTTTGCATAAATATACCATGATAACATAATAAGTATAGGCGGCCACAGATCAAAGCCGCCCACAGGAGAGAGGTAGAAAGTTGAGAATAATCACTAATGTGCTGGAGCTACAAAGGACATGATGGAACAAACCTGGGAGAAAGACAGTAGTCAGTGAAAGCTGCTATTATAAATGAGAAACTACCCTCACATTACCGCTGGCTTCATGGATCTACTGTTCACTTTCCAGCAGGTTGTCTGAAATAATCAAAGATGCTTAGTCAAGGGGAGGCTTGGCTTTTTAATTTTCTCATTGTTGTCAATTTTCGAACAGGAGACACTTGTCTTTCATCCTTTGATTAAAACGCAATCATGTCTTTTTTCCTAGTTTCCCACATTGATTTTCTTTTGAGTCGTGCAGACAGCTTGACTCGAGGGTTGGCGATGTCTGACTATCGGTACATCGACGCTTTGAAATATCTCAACAAGTACCAGAAGTTTCACAAATGATCCTGGCTGGACATTAATACATGATGTTGTCTCTACTTTAAAGAGTCCTCTCCTGCTGATGTTCAGGTGTATATCAGTATGTAGTGTCTCTACTTTAAAGAGTCCTCTCCTGCTGATGTTCAGGTGTATATCAGTATGTAGTGTCTCTACTTTAAAGAGTCCTCTCCTGCTGATGTTCAGGTGTATATCAGTATGTAGTGTCTCTACTTTAAAGAGTCCTCTCCTGCTGATGTTCAGGTGTATATCAGTATGTAGTGTCTCTACTTTAAAGAGTCCTCTCCTGCTGATGTTCAGGTGTATATCAGTATGTAGTGTCTCTACTTTAAAGAGTCCTCTCCTGCTGGTGTTCAGGTGTATATCAGTATGTAGTGTCTCTACTTTAAAGAGTCCTCTCCTGCTGGTGTTCAGGTGTATATCAGTATGTAGTGTCTCTACTGGGACATGTCTCCATGCTCTAATGTTCAAAAAGCTCTTTATTTTTCTCATACTGCCTATGCTGCAGCACCTCTTTTCACCCTCTGTCTGAAACCAGAGCCCAGTCTGCTCTGATTGGTTAGCTGGCCGCCTCTGTTGTGATTGATCAACCATTTAGAGATGTCCCGCCCCTTAGCCTATCACATAAAATGTGTTTGAGCGCTAGCCAATAGGAGGTGTATTCCCTCTCCCTGTCTAATCAGTTTTCACAGACCCTTGTATACCTATAGTTGCTGTAAAGTGATCGTACTTCTATGGTATTTTTGCTGGATTTGAGACTAAACTGTTCATTTTCTTTGTGAGATGATTAAAATCACATGAGGGTTTAAAGCATGACATCAGTTTGTATTACTGTAAACATCACAAGGTAATGAGGATTTCTGATGAATGAGTAAACCCCGTGTGCAGTAAACTCTGGTGAAAGTGAGTTTAGGTGAGTTTACACTCCCCGACATCCTGGTCTTAACTTTGCTAAGTAACAGATGCTTGTGGTTTTTATTGGGGAACAATTTATGAATTTCACTTACAGTTTTTGGCTCTGGAAGCAGGAGACACATTATGAGCAACAACTGAACTTTTAACAGCCTGTCGGGATGGATTTGGCCGATCCTCAAACATCGAATGAAGTCCTGCAAAGCTGACGCAGAGAAACATTTACCGTAAATGTGTTTTATCTGGTTCGAAAATAGGAGCAAACTGATTAAGGACAGAGGTGGGAGAAATACTCAGATCTGTTCTTGAGTAAAAGTAGAAGTACTCAGATCGTGTACTTGAGTAAAAGTAGAAGTACTCAGATCTTGTTCTTGAGTACAAGTAGAAGTATTCAGATCTTGTTCTTGAGTAAAAGTAGAAGTACTCAGATCATGTATTTGAGTAAAAGTAGAAGTACTCAGATCTTGTACTTGAGTAAAAGTAGAAGTACTCAGGTCTTGTACTCTAGTAAAAGTAGAAGTACTCAGATCTTGTACTTGAGTAAAAGTAGAAGTACTCAGATCGTGTACTTGAGTAAAAGTAGAAGTACTCAGATCATGTATTTGAGTAAAAGTAGAAGTACTCAGATCTTGTACTTGAGTAAAAGTAGAAGTACTCAGATCTTGTACTTGAGTAAAAGTAGAAGTACTCAGATCTTGTACTTGAGTAAAAGTAGAAGTACTCAGGTCTTGTACTCTAGTAAAAGTAGAAGTACTCAGGTCTTGTACTTGAGTAAAAGTAGAAGTACTCAGATCATGTATTTGAGTAAAAGTAGAAGTACTCAGATCTTGTACTTGAGTAAAAGTAGAAGTACTCAGATCATGTATTTGAGTAAAAGTAGAAGTACTCAGATCTGGTACTTGAGTAAAAGTAGAAGTACCAGAGTGTAGGAATACTCTGTTACAGTAAAAGTCCTGCATTCAAAATGTTCCTCAAGTGAAAGTATAAAAGTATTCTCATCAAAATATAGTGAAAGTAGCGACAGTAAAAGTAGTCATTGTGCAGATTGGTCCATTTCAGAATAATATATATGATATGTTTTATAATGATTGATCATGAAAGTGTTCTCAAAGCTGGTAAAGGTGCAGCTAGTTTGAATGACTTTGTATACTGCAGGGTAGCTTGAGGATTTACTCCAGGTGGAACTAAAGTCTGATTTAACACTTGGTTATATTCACATCATTCATCCAGATCTGTGAAGTAACTAAAGGTATTAAATGCATGTAGTGGAGGAAAAGTACACCATTTACCTCTGAACTGTAGTGGAGTAGAAGTACAAAGTAGAAGAAAATGGAAATACTAGTAACTCAAAATTGAACTTAAGTACAGTACTCGGTACTCGATACTCCCCACCTCTGACTGAGGATAAGTGATTATGTGAGGAAGGATTATAGAAGTGAAAGCTTTGTAGGAACGCGTCTCTCTTGTTTTCTGACCGATGGTTAATTCTCCCTAATCTCCCCAGAGTTGACTCAGCTGCCTCCATTACAGAATGACTCTGCCCCCCCCCTCGTGGTTATTCCTGACAGGCCTTCATGGTTTTTTAATGGCCGCTCGTAAATTCTCACTTTTTCACCAAATGTTTTTACAACGTGTGGCTGCTCGCTGCTGATAGCCGGCGAAGGCCATGTTGACTCTGGCATCACACCACTTCATCCTCAGAAATGTGTTCCAATCCCTCCAAGTCCTTATGCAGAGAGGATTTCAAGTCTCTCTCACCATGTGCTCAGCAGCTACAGTGTAGATATGTCAATGAAAAACTGAAGTCCTCCTCCAGCAGAGCAACATGAATATATATAGGGCATAAAACAAATAAAACAGATAAAATAGTGCAAGAGAATGTTTTGAGATGTGCAAGAAAATATAAATAAACTATAAATAGTGCAAGAAGAGTCTATAAACACTTAATTGGAATATGATATATAAGATAAATAATTAGCAAAATGCAAATAGATGAATGTTTATGGGTGTTCTTTAAAAAGTTCAGGTGTTTAACAGTCTTATTGCCAGTGGGATGAAACATCTTAAGAGTCCCTGCAAATGAAATTAGAAGGCTGTTAAAAACAAATAAAACAGATTAAATAGTGCAAGAGGATCCGTCTCAACGAAGTAGAAGAAGTGTTGCTGAAAGCTGTGAGTGATTCAGAAGAGCTTGAACTTTATATTATCAGCAAGCCATGCTCACTTTCCTGCGTGAGCAAAACGCTTCGTGCACTGCAGGAGTCAGGGATCTGATCCAGGATCTGATCCAGGACAGCAGGAGTATAGTTACTGGAACAGCAACCCTACAATGACATCACCCTATTAAAACTAATGGCTATTATTCAAAAACATATGGCCACGGGCCACATGTGTAGTCCTTCCCCTCCTTCCCCTCCTCCGTCTGCTACTTGTGCAGCTCTAAAGAAAACAATTGTTTCTCTGTTTCCATTTTCCTCTCAGGTTATCCCCTTTCTCCCCTGGATTTCAGCGGTGTATGTAGTCGTAATCTCACGCTGCGAGAGGCAAACAGCCCGAGGGTTCTGGGCGGCTCACAGCCAGAAGATTGATATGACTAATCCACCAATTTGACTGTGATCCCAGAATTCCTGAGCAACCTGGTTTGAAACGCTGCGACGCTTCGCTCCCCCTGAATCTGCAGACAAACCAGAGACGTTAAAGGTCCCCTATTATGCAAAATCCACTTTTTCATGTCTTTTCTACATCAACATGTGTCCCCTCTGTGTAAAGAGACTCTCTCTTTACACAGAGGGGACACATGTCTCTTCTACATCAACATGTGGAAAGAGACTCTGAAAGTTTCAGGAACAAAGATTCTCTCTCTTTTGTCCTGATCCATTTCTATAAAAACCTGTCTGAAAATGAGCTGATCAGATTTTGGCCACTTTATGATGTCATAACGATGTTTTGTCTTGCGTAACCATTAGCCAATCAGCAACCAAGGTAACCCCCCCCCCACCTTATCACCTGAATCTCCTCCTAGAGCACCATTGAGTTCTTTGTAACCAAATCTCTCTCAGAGGGGCGTGGGGAGGGGCTCCTTATTTTCATCTAAAGTAACAGACAGAGAATCAGCACTTTGGAAACAGGGCTGAAACAGAGGGGATTATGGGATGCTGCAATGATCTGTTTGGTGTTTCAGCCAATCAGAGACAGGCTCTGGATATATCTGAGACCTGTAATATGTTGATGAAAAACAGTATAATAGGGGACCTTTAATGCTTTGCTTTAAAACGGCCAAACATAAATATATGGATTATAAAGCTGGACAACTGTCTCTGTTGTTGGAAACTTACCCCGAAATGTTTTTTGGGCTTATTTTAACAATGTGATCATATGTATTGCAGCTAGTTTACCCCTGGTTATTGGTTATAAGTTGAGCAAAAAATGTGGTGAAAAGGCGAAAAAAGTTGATGACAAAAAAAAAAAATGGCAACAGAACACGTAAAGGTTGACGACAAAAGGTAAATGATGAAAACGAGTTTGTTGGCGGAAAAAAGAAAATGGACAAAAAAAAGTGACCCAAAAAAAGTGTTCAAAATAAATTTGACCAAAGAAGAAATGTAACCCAAAATTGGACCAAAGAAGTTGACAAATAAAAAAGTTGACCAAAAAAAAAATTAACTGTCTCAGAGTTATTCTGTCTCATAACTGGAAGTGTTTGTCAGAATATCTGAAATGACTATGTTAGCTACGTTAGCTATCTAGCTTACAGCAAATCTGCAGTAACATCAGAAGGAGTCATGTGATCACATTGTTAAAATAAGACCATAAAAGAACAGAGACAGTTAAATAACAGTTAGGATTATTTTAACATAATATCAAATAATCCTGTTTCGATCCCTGTTGGAAAAATCTGGTTTTATATGAACAACAGGAATATATGATATTTCCCACTCTAAATATTTTTCCGAAATACTTTTTTCTACTATAAGGATCACAGTAACTGTAGTCTGTGATCTACTCGCCTCCGTCTGCGTTTCAAAGACACATCTGGAGAACTTCTCGACACCACTGTCTGTAAGATGCTGCGCCACTGCCTCACATCACCAGGAGGAGACTATAAAGTGTTCTTAAGACTTGAACAGCCATATTGGCAGCCAGTAATCCATCGTAACACGACTCTGTTTCTTACGTCTCCTCACCAGCATTAGTTTTATGGATCTCTGAACCACGGCTGAGTCTTGAGGTTTTAAAAAGTGAGTTACTCCTCTGTTCCTAATCCATGTTTGAGCTTTCAAAGCACCACCACTGCTATAAATCTGTCCTTTGTGTTTAACGGTATAGCTGTATTCTCAGTTTTATGGTGCACCACCAAAAGTAGCCAGGAACTTAAAAGGTTGGGAGGATTTTGTGCCGCCATCAAAAAGCATGACATACAAATCACATTTATTATGTAACGTAAAGGTGATTTCCTGTAGTTAAAATCTGACATGAATCATCTTTAACACTTGGTTTTGAAACCCTAAAATACAGCGTTAGCTAGAGTTTCTCTTGAGTGTGAGACTCCTTTAACAAAGTCTTTTATAAGGAAGCAGAACGGTGCCAACGAGCTTCAACGTCCAAAACATTTCCATTAGCAGAAACAATAGAAATATAGAAACACAAATGTTCCAAAACACATGAAGAAACATCGCGTCAGTCTTTAGTGTCCCCTGGTCCCAGCTGTGTGCGTCACTCTTTAGTGTCCCCTGGTCTCCCAGCTGTGTGCGTCACTCTTTAGTGTCCCCTGGTCTCCCAGCTGTGTGCGTCACTCTTTAGTGTCCCCTGGTCTCCAGCTGTGTGCGTCACTCTTTAGTGTCCCTGGTCTCCCAGCTGTGTGCGTCACTCTTTAGTGTCCCCTGGTCTCCAGCTGTGTGCGTCACTCTTTAGTGTCCCTGGTCTCCCAGCTGTGTGCATCACTCTTTAGTGTCCCCTGGTCTCCCAGCTGTGTGCGTCACTCTTTAGTGCCCTGTCTCCCAGCTGTGTGCGTCACTCTTTAGTGTCCCCTGGTCTCCAGCTGTGTGCGTCACTCTTAGTGTCCCCTGGTCCCAGCTGTGTGCGTCACTCTTAAGTGTCCCTGGTCTCCCAGCTGTGTGCGTCACTCTTTAGTGTCCCCTGGTCTCCCAGCTGTGTGCATCACTCTTTAGTGTCCCCTGGTCTCCCAGCTGTGTGCGTCACTCTTTAGTGTCCCTGGTCTCCAGCTGTGTGCGTCACTCTTAGTGTCCCCTGGTCTCCCAGCTGTGCGTCACTCTTTAGTGTCCCCTGGTCTCCCAGCTGTGTGCGTCACTCTTAGTGTCCCCTGGTCTCCCAGCTGTGTGCGTCACTCTTAAGTGTCCCCTGGTCTCCCAGCTGTGTGCGTCACTCTTAGTGTCCCCTGGTCTCCCAGCTGTGTGCGTCACTCTTTAGTGTCCCCCTGGTCTCCCAGCTGTGTGCGTCACTCTTAGTGTCCCTGGTCTCCCAGCTGTGTGCGTCACTCTTTAGTGTCCCGGTCTCCAGCTGTGTGCGTCACTCTTAGTGTCCCCTGGTCTCCCAGCTGTGTGCGTCACTTTAGTGTCCCTGGTCTCCCAGCTGTGTGCGTCACTCTTTAGTGTCCCCTGGTCTCCCAGCTGTGTGCATCACTCTTTAGTGTCCCCTGGTGTCCCAGCTGTGTGCGTCACTCTTTAGTGTCCCCTGGTCTCCGTTGTGTTTTGAGCTTCTTCAGCGTTTTGTATTTGCAGCGTTTGGTTTCTGCAGCTTTTAGTAAACGCTGCTCATGTCTCCTCAAGTTGCTGAATGTTTTCTAAATGCTGCATGTGTTGTCAAGTTGCTGAAGATGTTTCTTGATCCAATCAGACCTGTCAACTTAGCAGCATGTTATGACAAAGACTTGAAGTGTGTTGTAATCATCGAATATGTTCCTGAGGTGGAAACAATCAAAAAAGCACTTCATCATCTTGAGGTTTTCTGTAAACGAAGGAATGCAACAGGATGTTTCTTCATATTTTCTCGTAATGGGACAAATTTGGATCCGGGCCCGGGGTTTTCTGACTCTTTTGAAGGCAGCTGAAGTAATGATTAGAAAGCAAAGTCCACATCTGAGATATATTTTCCAATTCCAGAGCCGTTACTGGAACCAGATGGGCCGAGACGTTGGTCCGTTTGATACTTCCTGTTTTTTTAACAAGCCTTTTTATTGACACAATGGTTTCATGTTTTGTTGTTTACGCTTGTTGCACGGACATGATGGATTTCAGCTCGTAAAAATGTTTACATTCAAACATTTATCATCCAGTGACTCGGATCTATGTTTCTGTTGTGTGCGAGGGAAACAAAAAGCTGCTGTTTGTGTTCTGTGCACATTTGCATCTCACCGTTCATGAATCAAATGAAATGCAATGGGAAAGTGACGCCTGCTCAGCATGGAAACCACATCCATCAGCAGACTCTGTGAAAACAAATCTTTCAGGGTCTGACAGTTGATTAGACGGCGCTGCCTTTTGGTTAAGAAAGCATTGGAGTTCTCTATCAGCATGAGATCTTAATGAGCTATGTCTCAGGATTAGCATTTAAACACCGCATACCGAGGCACCAACAGCCTGTGAAACCACAGAAACCCTCGCAGACATGAGGGGAATGAAAACAAGAGGGTTCTTCGGTGTGTAGATCTTGCTTTATCTCTCCCAAAAATCGTTAAAATGTAGGTTTGGCAAAGCTACAAAAAGTCCTCTGTTTGACTTACCCGTCAAAACACAAGATGGCTGTTTTGGCAGGGATGGTTTAACAAAATCACACAGCACATACAAAGGCCCGCATTATGGGTTAAAGAGGGAAAATAAGAGGATGGAAGGTCTTTGAAATAAAGGTTTGGGAAGCCACAAGTGTATAAGAAACGAACTTAGTTTGAACAGCTTTTAGGCACATATTCAATAAGCAAATTATGTTATTTTTAAAATCACGTGTTGTTATTTCCTATAATCTCACATGATTTATGTTCAGATCAGATTAGGATTACCAGCAAAAAGCTGCGAGACAATTTGAATAAATATACATTTGTTTAAAAACACATCATGTGCTCTGTAAGCCTGTCACTCTGGTGTTTGAAAGTCCATTTTGCTAATTAGCACAATAGGTATAGCACACAGATGTTGTCGACTGGAATTCACTAGTTTTTCTAGTATTTTGGCCCAATTACAAACCGACCCCACCACTTCCACTCCGTTTGTGCTTTCGATGATAACAACTTCATGGTTACCTTTTTAATTAGGATTATATACCTGTGTCTAGAAAACTGTAGGCTTCTTCATTTGATTGTAACGTTTTGTATACTCACAGATATTTTACAGTTGCAACAACTAAGCAGCTTATAAACATCGATTTTAAGTATAAAAAAACTTTAACACTTAAGTTGTTGTTGAGTTTTATCATAATCATTACTTATTATTATTTTTTAATTTCTGATTTCAAAAGAAACTGACTTAGTTTGAAACTTTTAGGCACATATTGAATAAGCAAATTACAACATTTTTATGCTGCATTTACTTCTTTCTTAACCTGTTCAGCCCCGAGCCTGTTTTTCAGGCCTCAGGCTCGAAAATGACATTCCCAGAACAAATGACTATATCTTCACTTCTAAAAGGGGCAAATTAATAATCTTTATTCTCAAACAATGATAAACCTGTGAGTTGGATGTCGAAGAGTCAGAATCAATATAGATGTTTTTTTTTAAAGTAAATTCAGATTGAACAAAAAAATGTAAATTATAGTGTCCATCCAAAAAAAAACATGACTTATAGTGAAAACCACCCTTGAATGATGGGATAGTAGACTAAAAGCTTTAGGAATCCAAACTATAACATATAATAAGTACCCTGTATCAAGAATGATGCAAAACAAGGGAAGTTTGACCTTTTTAGAGTTTAGCAAAAAAAAACCCACTTCTGGGGTCATTTGGGTGCATTTTCCATATGTCTGGCCCCCCTCGTCGATTTTGATGATTGACACCTCTTTTTAACCGTTAGAGCCAATAGAATCGAGGGGAAGTTCCTAAAATCCAAACATTACCCATTGGTGAATGAGTGCCAGCACGCCCAAAACCGGAAGCTGGGTTGTATTCCTCACACACTCTATATGAAATCTCCGTTTTTTAGGGTTTTTGACAAAAATGTTATGATGGATTATCAGTAATCATTTCAAAGTGACACAGACACATTGGGCTATGGGGCTTAACAGGTTAATGGTTATTCAGACTGTGTTGAATAACTTCATGGTTACGTTTTACTTATGTATACCCGTGTCTAGTCTAGAAAACTGTAGACTTGTTCATTTGATTGTAACGTTTTGTATATTCACAGATATTTTACAGTTGCAAAAACTAAGCAGCTTATAAACATCAGATTTGATTAAAACGGTTTTATGTTGTTGCCATAACAGTGATAAAAAGTTCATTTAAATAATGATACGTTTCTTGTAGCAAATGGCAAATAAAAGTCTGGAAATATTGATTCCTCGCTGCTACAGGTGAAGTCACGTGATCACCTCCATCTTGAGGATACTCCGTTATTAAGCCACAAATGTCTGTACCACATGTCATTTCAATCCATCCTGTAGTTGGTGAGATATGTTACGGGACAAACCAATCAACCGAAATGGACATAAACACACCCTTTAAAAACGGATTTAAAACTATAACAAAATAATAAAAGAGACACTTTTTCAGTTTTCCATATTTATGTAAAATTTGTATGTACAAGTAATAGGCAGCAATGCACCGCTGACATTCAAACTGAAACAGAATAGTGCTAAAACAGATTGTGACAATTGAGAAAAACAAAAATACAGAACTTACTACTGAAGACTGGATGTAGAGAGTAAGAAAAGTGGTACAAAAACAACAAATATCAGGTAACAACGCACAACAGGTATAAAGAAATCTACCATAAAGGCCTCTATGTTATCTCATGATGCAGATTGGTGGTTAGTCAATAATGAAATGAAAAGGAAATGATCAAAATGATTGGTAGTGCATTCTTCAATCAGCTGACGGCAGAACTCTGTCCATACGTTATTCAACAGTAATCTGGAGTCTAATAACTGGTTTTATGATTTGTTATTAAATGATAAGACTATGTGAAAGAAAAGTTAAACATTTGTCTTGCTGAGAGTTAGAGGAGAAGATCAACACCACTCTTGAGTCTGTACGCTAAATATGAAGCTAGCTCCACATGGTTAGCTTAGCATAAAGATTTGAGGCAGCTAGCATGGCTCTGTCCAAGACATGTCAACAATAAACTCACTAGTGTACACATATTTCATAGTTTAGTCTGTACCAATAACAACAAATGCTATTTGTTTTAGCTATTGGACAAACCCAGCTAACTTGTTACCTCTGTTACATATGCTAGGCTAGGCTAAGCTAAGCTAAGCTAGCCACCTTCTGATCCTAGCTTCATATTTAAAGTAGAGATACAAGAGTGGTATCTTCTTATTGAGCTCTCAGTTATAAAATCCACTCTACTTGCAAGCTAAATATGAAGCTAGCGCCACATGGTTAGCTTAGCATAAAGACTTGAGGCAGCTAGCATTGGTTGGTCCAAAACATGTCTATCAGAACTTTTAAACTCACTAATTGACACACATTTCATTAGTTGAATCTGTACCAAAAACAACAAACGGTATGTGTTTTAGCTATTGGACAAACCCAGCTAACTGTGTACGTCTGCTACTTATGCTAGGCTAGGCTAAGTTAGCCACCTTCTGATTCTAGCTTCATATTTAAAGTAGAGATACAAGAGTGGTATCAATCTTCTTATTGAGCGCTTAGTGATAAAATCCACTCAACTTTTAAGCAAGAGTAAGAAAGATACTGTATCTACAAACATAGTGGAAATGATTTCAGTGAGGAAGGGCTTTTACTACAAAGTCCTTTTTCTTAAGACAGATTTAAAAAAGGAAACCCAGCTTACTGTGGTGTCATCACTCACCACAATCATCTTAAAACTTAGCAAAAGGACGTTTCCAAAGTATATCTGTAAATATACAAAGATATATAGATATATAAACAGGACAATAAAAAGCAAAGTTTGGGATTTTGTGCAAGTTCATATGTAGGATGAGATGCGAACGGAGGACGTATTATTTGAAGACGTTCTCGAAGGCGGGACATTTGTAGGTCTTGAGTTTCTTGATGGCCTTTTTGAACTCTTTGCTGGACTTGTCCCACTTATGGATCCCAGTGAGGAGGAACTGCTTGTCCACCTTGCGGCCCATAATCAGGTACTGGTTCCCCAGGTTGTCCAGTTGCTGGCAGGGACAATCGGCGCCATTCTTCAAGTACAACACCAGCGACTTCATGTCCTTCTTCTTCAGGTTCCCCGTCTTCAGCATCTTCTTCCTCTTCTGCAGGACCACCTTGCGGTCCATGTTTTCCCGCGTCACCTCCTTGATCTTGGTCTTGAAAGCTGTTGGTGGAAGAAACAAAGGGAACAATCAGTTAATCAGTTTAAAGGTGGATTGCACAAAATGTTCAGTCTAGTTCATATTTTGTTGGTACAAACATACCAGACATGCACGGTGTCTCAACCTCTGCATTAGCAAATTAAAACACCATACAATATGTAAGCTAATGTCATCCTGTAAGGGTAAAATGTTGGAGAATCCACTTCCACTGGAATATTGAATGTACCATTTTGTCTTTCCCTACTGTCTTTAAACGGTATGAATGGGTTGTTTTTCGAACTAAAGAAGCCCTTTATTATGGGGTTTTCCCTTTCCTCTAGTGTGTTCTATAGTGTTCCCACCAGAGGGACTTTCTCTCCCCTGAAAACACCTTTAAACACCATGTTCTCATCAGTTCATTCTTGAATCCGAGTGGATGTTTGTGCAAAATTCTAAGAACTTTTAGAGATTTTTCAGTCCGTACAACGAGAAAACGTCAACAACGTCTTTCAGAAATCAGAATCAGAAACAGAAACAGGTTTATCACCAGGTAGTTTAACACATACGAGGAATTTGACTTGGTGTTGTGGTGCATACATAAAAATAAAACAAAAATACAAAACATAGATAGAAAACTATTTGAAGAAAATTATAATAACATAAAAAAATATATAGTAAAATATAGCAGAATTTACATTATGGGCCGCAAGGTGGACATCGTACAAATATAATTTCCAATGCTCTTTATAATCCTACTAATGCAAAACAAACCTAGTAGGATCTATCAGTGTCAAATCCGTAAATCAAGAGAACACAACATCAGTCTGATAAAAAGTACAGAAGCTCCGTTGAACTGACTCCCAGACTTCTTTTCCAGATTTACCACAATGCTCCTGATCTCTAACTAAACTCTATTTAACCTTTTCTAATCTCTCTGTTTCCTCCCGTTCCCTGAATCAGAGCATGAGTCAGACTCCGGTGGTCCAAATCTCTCCCGGCATTACGTCCTCTCGTTCACCTCTGACACATCGTGACCTTGTGACACGTCGACGTGAGAGGAAAAATCTCCGCGTGCTACTTCCAATCTGCGAGATTGGAGATAAAGTCTTGTGACCTGCAGTGCCTGATTGAACATGACTTTTTTTTCACACTCCAGCAAAGATCTGGATAAAACTTTAGACACCAAATCCCCTTGAGTCATTCTTTGCACAATCATGCTTGACGTAAAATCCTGATCTGGCACTAATAAGCGTTTCATCTCCTCCTTTTCGCGGTATCTCCCAATCGCTGATTAAAGTGTTCAAGCAGCACTGTTTTTTCCCCCAGTCTTAAGAGTGCACATGGTAGGGATTAAGACTCTTATCGTCTGTCTCTGTTCTCTGTGAGCAGGCTTAGTGTTCGCTGAAATCAAAACGGGCAGCATTCATAATTAGCGAGTGGTAAAAAGGGAACCCCTGAAAGGACTTCATCTCGATAAATCCTCCGTAATCCGTCGACGCTATGAACTTTCTTTGCACCTTCTTAGAGTTTAATCTCCTCATAGAGTAAGAAGTTCACATTAAATCATTGTTTGGACTTTTATTTCAAAATTCTTGGAACATTTTTCAGGCTTTCTCTGAATTCTGACTTTCCTCAGATTTCTGACTCTTTCTCAAGACATATAGAAATAAGAATTCTGTCTGTAGACTTTATTGGGAAGTTTTCAGACTTAAAAAAAAAAACTTTTCTCAGAATTCAGACTCTTTCTAACTTTTCTCAGAATCCTGTCTTTAATTTATGAGAAAATCCACGTGACCCTAATCCTCTTCAGTACTTTAGGCATTGTCATATTGTCATCTCAGAACGTAGAGTAAAAATAATTCTGCCTAAAGACTTTATTGGGACTTTTTCTGAAAAATTGTAGAATTCCGACTTTTCTCAGAATCCTGACTTTTTAATGATTTATTATGAATTATAGCATTCATAATTAGCGAGTGGTAAAAGGGAAGGACCACCCCTGAAAGGACTTAAATCCTCCGTAATCCGTTGACGCTATGAACTTTCTTTGCACCTTCTTAGAGTTTAATCTCCTCATAGATAAGAAGTTCACATTAAATCATTTTAAAGAATGCCTTCCTACGCTTATGGCTGCAGAACTAAGTATAAATCAGTAGTTACCAACTAAAACAGCCTTACATTCACAAACTGCCATTAAAGAAACCCTATTCCTTACAAACTACCTCAAAGTCTATACCAGTTGTACAGTTTTTCATACATACAAGTGTATCTGAAAGTTTTTAGAAACAAGCAAAAATCGGCATTGTTTCACTGAAACAGCGTTTAAGAGTCTATTTCTAAAGAAAATCTATTCGACCAGAACTTCGTTTCCTAGTTTTAAGGTGTCGTACATAAAAGTGTATCTTCCAGTACATTTGTGAGAGAACTAAGCACAAATCAGGCTAGTTATCAACATTTAATTGTCTCACTAAAAAGCCTTAAAATCACAAACTGCCATTAAAGAAACAAACTACTTCAAATTCTACCGTTTTACAGTTAATGAGAATTAAGTTTAAATTAAGTTTAAACGTTGAGAATAGTAGAAATGCCATTTGGAGAGAAGTTGATGTGTTAAGAATAGAGTCGAAATGTAAACGACAAACTCTGTACGAGTGTATCTGAAAGTATTTAGGAGAAGAAACAAGCAAAACATCGTACTTATAAAGATATTTCCACTTTACATGATTTCAGTAGGTGGTCTTCACCGCTGTTACATCTGCGGGGCGCCTGGTCATATTTTACAATGGGGGAGCAAACTTTGGATATATAATTGGCGAATGTATGGGGGGTTTCTGTGATTTAAAAGTAATTTCCTGCATTTCTACGCCATCAAACTTCCTGCAACATTAGTTATGAAAAAAACAATAAACTCGTAAAAAAGTAAGTAAACCATGTGTTGCATTTGAAAAAGTGGGTAAATTACATAACGTTCGCCCCCTCGATGAACAATAGAGATTCCTTATATTCATTGCTCACACGCCTATGCTGCTTGTATTGCTTATGGAGGACAATTCAAACATGTAAAGCTCAATAAGAGGCCATTTTTCCGACACAGAGCGATTGTACAGAGAGAATAAAGGTTTTTAATTGAACCAGAAAAAGCTAAAAGTGTGGATAACAAAACACTAAATTCTCTAGTGTCAATAAAACCCATTATAATATATCATGGTTTCATTATAAAATGTTAAAACTAAATGCCCAGTTGAACCTATTATAAGACTGGATTTGGGCAACTTTAACTCGACATATTATACAAAATAGAATAGTTATATGCAAAAGTCTAACGGTACGTCCTCACGGCAGCGTCGCGTTGAAGCTTGCCGGTGGGCTGTCTGGCGTGCGACCAACAACCAATCACATTAATCTCCCGCCCCGGACACACAAGCACGCGGGTTGATTGGCTAGAGCTTGTACTGGCAGATGATTCGATAGGCGGGCGCTTCCGTCGACGCTTGAAAAGTTGAACTTTTCTAAACTTTCGAAGCGAGCAACGGAGGCAAAGCGACGGAACGCGACGGAACCACAATGCAGTTCGGCAAAGCGTGACGTCACCCCATTCAAAGTGAATGGGAAGCGTCTCCGTTGAAGCACGCGGCGCTGCCGTGTGGACGTACCGTTAGGGCCAGATACTACGAGAACTAATTTAGTTTTTGAGAATAAAGAATGTAGAGATTGAAGTCGCAATGACAGGAATAACGTTCAATATAACAGAAGAGAAAAGCATTATGTTGAGAATTAAGTTTAAATGTTGAGAAAAGTAGATCCCATTTGGAGAGAAGTTGGTATGTTTGGAATAAAGTAGAAATGTAAACGAGAAACTCTGTTCTCGAAAAAACTGAACAATACTTATTCTGCCTGGCTTTGACGTTACTGCAATATGGAAGAGGATTAGAGCCACATGTGAACATTTTAATGAAATCATTTTTTCTGAGAATCTGTGAGACGGATTCTGACTTTTTTTTCAGAATTCTTATTAAAAAAATTCGGACTTTTTCTGACTTTAATCTAAAATTTCTTAGAAAAATTGAATTCCGACTTTACTGGACATTTTTCAGACTTTCTCTGAATTCTGACTCTATCTCAAAACTTCTAGAAAGAAGACTATAGACTTTAATGGGACTTTTTCAGACTTTAAAGGTCCCCTATTATACTGTTTTTCAGCAATATATCACAGGTCTCAGATATATCCAGAGCCTGTCTCTGATTGGCTGAAACACCAAACAGATCATTGCAGCATTACCCATAATCCCCTCTGTTTCAGCCCTGTTTCCAAAGTGCTGATTCTCTGTCTGTTACTTTAGATGAAAATAAGGAGCCCCTCCCCACGCCCCTCTGAGAGAGATTTGGTTACAAAGAACTCAATGGTGCTCTAGGAGGAGATTCAGGTGATAAGGGGGGGGGGGGGGGGGGTTACTTGGTTGTGATTGGCTAATGGTTACACAAGACAAAACATCGTTATGACATCATCAAGTGGCCAAAATCTGATCAGCTCATTTTCAGACAGGTTTTTATAGAAATGGATCAGGAGAAAAAGAGAGAGAATCTTTGTTCCTGAGACTTTCAGAGTCTCTTTACACAGAGGGGACACATGTTGATGTAGAAGAGACATGAAGAAGAGGGGACACATGTTGATGTAGAAGAGACATGAAGAAGAGGGGACACATGTTGATGAAGAAGAGGGGACACATGTTGATGTAGAAGAGACATGAAGAAGTGGGGACACGTGTTGATGTAGAAGGGACATGTGTCCCCTCTGTGTAAAGAGAGAGTCTCTTTACACAGAGGGGACACAGTGATGTAGAAGAGACATGAAGAAGAGGGGACATGTGATGTAGAAGAGACATGAAGAAGAGGGGACACATGTTGATGTAGAAGAGACATGAAGAAGAGGGGACACATGTTGATGTAGAAGAGACATGAAGAAGAGGGGACACATGTTGATGTAGAAGAGACATGAAGAAGAGGGGACACATGTTGATGTAGAAGAGACATGGAGAAGTGGATTTTGCATAATAGGTGACCTTTAAAAAAAAAATCTGAGATTTCTGACTTTTCTCAGAATCCTGACTTGAATTTCTGAAAATCCACACGTGACCCTAATTCTTCATTATTTGAGACACTGTCCTATGTTATGTCAAATGTATAACTTTACTTTGGATAATCTCCAGCATTGCAGTATCAAATATTTTGAGTTCTGTGAGACGGATTATGACTTTTTTCTCAGAATTCTTAGTAAGAAACATTTGGAATTCTTCTGACTTTTTGCAGAATTCTGACTTAAATCTCCAAATTCTTAGAAATAGAATTCCCACTTTAGACTTTAGTGGGAATTTTCCAGACTTTTCTCTGATTTCTGACTCAATTTCAAAACTTCTAGAAAGAAAATTCTGATTAAAGACTTTTTTTGGACCTTTATAAAACGAATCTTAGAATTCTGACTTTTCTCAGAATTCCTACTTTCTCTGACTTCTCGCAGAATTCTGACTGTAATCTCTTGAAAATCCACATGTGAACCCAACCCTCTTCATTATTTGAGACACTGTCCTATGTGTAAAATGTGTAACTTTACTTTGGATAATCCCCAGCGTTGAAGAATCAACTGTTGTTTAGTTTGGGGGGGTTTCCTGACCCTTGACCTGATTTCTTCAGACAGGGGGGATGGGGGGGGGGTCATAAACCCAGCAGGGGGGTGTGTTTGGCCCCATTCACAGTAATGGAAACACAACTGATGAGCTGAGGAGATCTGCCCTGTTGTTGCAAAGGAAAGGAGCAATTTGGCAACGACAACAAAGTGCCGTGTCCGAGGCCGAGAGCTTTAATTGAAGGCTGCGAGAGGTTCAGGGACAACGAGGAACCGTAAAACTTAAGCATGGAGATAAAGAGCGGCGGGAACAAAGTGTGGAGTGCGACGAGCCGTAAATCTGTTACCAGCTGCAAACAGAACCGCTGTGTGAGGACCAAGAAGTACTCAGATGATTCAGGAGAGGAGCAGAACTACAGTGGAGAATATACTGGAAAAGTCCTGCAGCCAACATTTACTAAAGTCTGTTTACAATGCATCGCTACTCTTACTTTTTACAAGAAAATACCAGCACTGACATTTTAATTAGGTAAAAGTAGCGATACTACAGCTTAAAAATACAAGTGAAGTCTTGCATTAGACATACTACTTAAGTATAAGTAGCAATACTACAGTGTGAAAATACTTTTCTATAAGTAAAAGTCCTGCATTCAAACTATGACTTACTATCTTACTTTTAAAAGCATCAGTATACATTTAAAAAGAGGGAGATCTTGTACTTGAGTCAAAGTAGAAGTACTCAGATCTTGTACTTGAGTAGAAGTACTCAGATCTTGTACTTGAGTAAAGTAGAAGAACTCAGATCTTGTACTTGAGTAGAAGTACTCAGATCTTGTACTTGAGTAAAAGTAGAAGAACTCAGATCTTGTACTTGAGTAAAAGTAGAAGTACTCAGATCTTGTACTTGAGTAAAGTAGAAGTACTCAGATCTTGTACTTTAGTAAAAGTAGAAGAACTCAGATCTTGTACTTGAGTAAAGTAGAAGTACTCAGATCTTGTACTTTAGTAAAAGTAGAAGTACTCAGATCTTGTACTTGAGTAATGTAGAAGTACTCAGATCTTGTACTTGAGTAAAGTAGAAGTACTCAGATCTTGTACTTTAGTAAAAGTAGAAGTACTCAGATCTTGTACTTGTGTAAAAGTAGAAGTACCAGAGTTTAGGAATACTCTGTTACAGTAAAAGTCCTGCATTCAAAATGTTACTCAAGTAAAAGTAAAAAAGTGTTATCATCAAATATAGTGAAAGTACCAAATTAGTACACCATTCAGCTCTGAACTGTAATAGAGTAGAAGTACACAGTAGCATAATATGTACCTCAAAATTGTACTGAAGTATATTTAATTGGTTCTTTTTTTCTAGAGAAATGAGCGTTCTGGATTATGAAGCTGTTCCTTGTTACTTGATGTTGAAAACAAGAATCTTTCTCCTCCTGCCAGAACAACCTTGAGTCAGACGCCTTTATCAAGCCGCAGGAAAAAGCTTATCCACTTGTGCAATTGTTGGGAAGTAATTCTGCAACAACAGAAAGTATTATCACGAAAACTACATCACACCTCGACCGAGAACATTTCACAACTTCCAGTAAGAGAGGATTCAGTGGAAGAACTCTACTTCACTGCCAGAGAGAGGACTCTTAAAGTAGAGACACTACATACTGATATATACCTGAACATCCGCAGGAGAGGACTTTAAAGGAGACACTACATACTGATATACACCTGAACATCAGCAGGAGAGGACTCTTTAAAGTAGAGACACTACATACTGATATACACCTGAACATCAGCAGAGAGGACTCTTTAAAGTAGAGACACTACATACTGATATACACCTGACATCAGCAGGAGAGGACTCTTTAAAGTAGAGACACTACATACTGATATACAGCTGAACATCAGCAGGAGAGGACTCTTTAAAGTAGAGACACTACATACTGATATACACCTGAGCATCAGCAGGAGAGGACTCTTTAAAGTAGAGACACTACATACTGATATACACCTGAACATCAGCAGGAGAGGACTCTTTAAAGTAGAGACACTACTACTGATATACACCTGAACATCAGCAGGAGAGGACTCTTCAAAGTAGAGACACTACATACTGATATACACCTGAACATCAGCAGGAGAGGACTCTTTAAAGTAGAGACACTACATACTGATATACACCTGAGCATCAGCAGGAGAGGACTCTTTAAAGTAGAGACACTACATACTGATATACACCTGAACATCAGCAGGAGAGGACTCTTTAAGTAGAGATACTACATACTGATATACACCTGAACATCAGCAGGAAGGACTCTTTAAAGTAGAGACACTACATACTGATATACACCTGAACATCAGCAGGAGAGGACTCTTTAATATGTGTCTTTGTTGATGGAGCTACAGAGCTGCTCTGACTTGAACTGACTCTAAAGTATTATCGTGTATCGTCAGCGTATCGTTTACTCAAATAAAGCAGCATTACCAAAGTAAAAGTCCTGTTGTCAAAATCTTACTTAAGTACAAAGCATTTGGATCAAGATATACTTAAGAAAGTAAACATAGTTGTTATGCACAATGTAGTAAAAGTGGAATATTGGTCAGTGAATGCTGTTGAGTAGAAGTTTAAAGTAGCATATCATTAAAATATTCTTAGGTACAAGTACAAGCATCTCAGAGTAGTGTACTTCTTTACATTCCTCCACTGGATGAAACACATCCGGATCAAAGCGTGGATATTTTCAGTTTCCTCTCGACAAGACGTTAAATCATAATCTGTCTTCAGCAGCTGTACATGTATAGTTTCTCCTCAGACCAAAGCCAAATTCTTACTGGAAGAAGCAATTAAACACATCCTTCTTTTCGATGCTATCTCTTCATTGAGCATTAGTTGTTTACCGGCTGCGATAAACTCCCGCTGAAATCTCATGTGTGTTGCATACCAAAGAAAGCATTTTCCTCGGCTTGGTTCTGTCTGTGTTTCCTCACATGTCGGCTGGTTAAGGCGCTTATGACATGAAACCAAAACAACATCTGTCTTGCTCTGAGATGAAACAAACCCACAATGTGCCACTCCGGTTTCAGACTGAGTCCCGTCACCGCAGCGTAAACAGCGAGGCAATTCGTTAAACAAATATAACTCTAAACCCCATCAGCAAAAACACGTGGTTTGCTATCCTGGCTCCAAAATGGTGGAATGAGCTCCCCATTGAAATCAGGACAGCAGATAGCTTACACATCTTCCGGCGCAGACTGAAAACCCATCTCTTTCGACTCCACTTCGAGCGATAGAATTACTAACAAAGCACTTATATACTAACGAAGGACTGGCTTATCTAAAGCCAGTTGAGTAGCACTTGAAATGTTTTGACTCTATGAAACCTGATGTTCTTATATGATTCTGTTTTCTTCAAGTTTGTATCTTGTTGGTCGAATGCACTTATTGTAAGTCGCTTTGGATAAAACGTCAGCTAAATGTAATGTAAACTCTTCCTGAGAAATACATCAGGCTGTCTCCAATGTGCATCTAGCAGCATGGCACCTGGGATTTAAGGTGCCACAAGTTTTGGTGGAAACATGAAAGCTGAATACATCTTACATACATCGGTTCATGTTTTTAATTGTACTCCAGACCTTCATTTGTACTGCGTTCCTCAAGTTAAAGTCCCACTTGATCAGCTGCCGTCATCAGATAAAGATCTTCCTCATTTCCTGGTTTAGTAATGTTGTTTTCAGAAGCAATCCCTAAATAATGTGTTGTTTATCTGTATTCTACGGTGGCGGACAGGTGCTAACGCGATACAACGATCATAATCTCTTCCATTATTAGAAACGTGCTGCAGCTTCAGAAGGATGCAGATATAAAAACCCAAATGTTCCACATGAAGAAACATCTTCAGCAACTTGACAACACATGCAGCATTTAGAGAACATTCAGCAACTTGAGGAGACATGAGCAGCGTTTACTAAAAGCTGCAGAAACCAAACGCTGAAGAAGCTCAGACACAACGAAGACCAGGGGACACTAAAGAGTGACGCACACAGCTGGGAGACCAGGGGACACTAAAGAGTGACGCTCACAGGGAGACCAGGGGACACTAAAGAGTGACGCTCACAGCCGGGAGACCAGGGACACTAAAGAGTGACGCTCACAGCGGGAGACCAGGGGACACTAAAGAGTGACGCTTACAGCGGGAGACCAGGGACACTAAAGAGTGACGCACACAGCTGGGAGACCAGGGGACACTAAAGAGTGACGCACATAGCTGGGAGACCAGGGACACTAAAGAGTGACGCACACAGCTGGAGACCAGGGACACTAAAGAGTGACGCACAAGCTGGGAGACCAGGGGACACTAAAGAGTGACGCACATGGGAGACCAGGGACACTAAAAGAGTGACGCACACAGCTGGAGACCAGGGGACACTAAAAGTGACGCACACAGCTGGAGACCAGGGGACACTAAAGAGTGACGCACACAGCTGGGAGACAGGGAACACTAAGAGTGACGCACACAGCTGGGAGACCAGGGGACACTAAAGAGTGACGCACACAGCTGGGAGACCAGGGGACACTAAAGAGTGACGCACAGCTGGGAGACCAGGGGACACTAAAGAGTGACGCACACAGCTGGAGACCAGGGGACACTAAAGAGTGACGCACACAGCTGGGAGACCAGGGGACACTAAAGAGTGACGCACACAGCTGGGAGACCAGGGGACACTAAAGAGTGACGCACACAGCTGGGAGACCAGGGGACACTAAAGAGTGACGCACACAGCTGGGAGACCAGGGGACACTAAAGAGTGACGCACACAGCTGGGAGACCAGGGGACACTAAAGAGTGACGCACACAGCTGGGAGACCAGGGGACACTAAAGAGTGACGCACACAGCTGGGAGACCAGGGGACACTAAAGAGTGACGCACACAGCTGGGAGACCAGGGGACACTAAAGAGTGACGCACACAGCTGGGAGACCAGGGGACACTAAAGAGTGACGCACACAGCTGGGAGACCAGGGGACACTAAAGAGTGACGCACAGCTGGGAGACCAGGGGACACTAAAGAGTGACGCACACAGCTGGGAGACCAGGGGACACTAAAGAGTGACGCACACAGCTGGAGACCAGGGACACTAAAGAGTGACGCACACAGCTGGAGACCAGGGGACACTAAAGAGTGACGCACACAGCTGGAGACCAGGGACACTAAAGAGTGACGCACACAGCTGGGAGACCAGGGGACACTAAAGAGTGACGCACACAGCTGGAGACCAGGGGACACTAAAGAGTGACGCACACAGCTGGAGACCAGGGGACACTAAAGAGTGACGCACACAGCTGGAGACCAGGGACACTAAAGAGTGACGCACACAGCTGGAGACCAGGGGACACTAAAGAGTGACGCACACAGCTGGGACAGCTTGGTGACGTTCAGGATTATAAAGCTGAACATCTGTCTCCGTCTCAGAGTCAGTTTGTCTCATAACTGTTAGTGTTTGTCAGTAAATCTGAAATGATGATCTGTTAGCTACGTTAGCTAGCTAGCTTACAGCAGATCTGCAGTGACATCAGAAGGAGTCATGTGATCACATTGTTAAAATAAGACCAGTTGGCAGAGTTTCTTAAAGTATATCCTGGTTTCTGGAGAGATACTCGAGAACTTCTCCATTTCTGAAGACACTGATGCTAATGTGCATATACAAAAGGTTAGCTACGTTAGCTAGCTCAAATCTTATTTTGCAGCAAGAGCGTACGGACAGCAGAACAAACATCCTCTACACACACTCTTTAACTCCCCATTATTATTATTATTAAAAACCGTATGTAATTTTGTCTTAATGTACATTATTTAATTTCACATTCTGTTCTTGTACATATCATATTATATTCACATGTATATAGACTACTTGCACTATTTATTATTTGTATTTCTGTATTTTATTATATATGCTGCATTGTTGGAGGAGCTCGGGTCAGAAGAATGCCATTGCCATTTCTACACTGTAGCTGCTGAGCATCTGATGATAACACCTTTGAATCTTGAATCTTTGAATTATTCCCAGAACACCACGGTGCGTCTGACCAGGAGAAAAACCCTCACCGTTAACCTTTGAGCTTTGGAAATCTGAGCAGAAACAGTAAGAAGTCCAGTGTGTTGGAAACAATGTGGACTCATGTATACTTAGTTCAGGATGTATGGGCTGTTTGAAAGCATGGCGATGAAAGGTAGAGACAGATTCATTTCATGCTGTTCCTCTGATTTCACGCTGTGATGCACGTCATCACGGAGCACAGAGTGTGTTTTGCACAGTGTGTGTTTTGCACAGTGTGTGTTTTGCACAGAGTGTGTTTTGCACAGAGTGTGTTTTGCACAGTGTGTGTTTTGCACAGTGTGTTTTGTACAGTGTGTGTTTTGCACAGAGTGTTTTGCACAGTGTGTGTTTTGTACAGTGTGTGTTTTGTACAGTGTGTTTTGCACAGTGTGTGTTTGCACAGAGTGTGTTTTGTACAGTGTGTGTTTTGCACAGAGTGTGTTTTGCACAGTGTGTGTTTTGTACAGTGTGTTTTGCACAGTTTTGTACAGTGTGTTTTGCACAGGTGTGTGTGTGTTTTGCACAGTGTGTGTTTTGCACAGTGTGTTTTGCACAGTTTTGCACAGAGTGTG